>CM038223.1:3018076-3291416 GCA_021442155.1 Cymbidium sinense | reverse complement strand
ATGGGTGGGTTACCACATGTCTGGGCATAGTATAACCTAAGGAAAATCCTCCTAAGTCTCTAGTTTTAGGGTTAAGTGTTTACTTAGTCACTAGAAGTGTCTTATAACTAAAAAGATTCTAGTGTCTAGAAGACTCCTAGATTTAAGATGGGAGGATTGAATCCTCACTCTAAAAGTGAGGTCAACAAAATGACCCCTAAGGTGTGGTGTGATAAAGCACATTGCGCATTTGTTGGCGAGATAGAATCAATAATAAACAAAAGGATTGCAAGCGCTAATGAAGACTATCTATACCTAAATCAAGATGTAGATAGAATCACGATCTTAGTGCAATGCAACTCATCTCATGCCAAGGGCATAATAGAGCTAAGAAGATTTGGTTTGAAAATGGTTGAAAATTGATTTCATGTCAAAGACATGAAGGGAGATCCGCTGGGGAATCGCACATGAGTTGGATTTGATTTATGCTAAGGGCATAAAAGATTTGATTTAAGTTTGTTTGATTTTGTTTGGGAGGAATCCGTTAGGGATAAATATTTGATTTAATTTGTTTTAATTTGTTTGATTTAATTTGTAGAAGGAGATCGCTGGGATACAGTTTGAATTTGTTTAGTTGGTTTGATTGGAGGCATATCCACAAGGGATATACGCTTGAATCCAGGGATCAAGATTGGGTTTGTTTTGGTTGATTTTATTTGTGATTTGGCTTGGGGAGAAGAGTTTGATTTGACTCAATGAGGAGGTTAGTTTGAATTTGATTTGTTTGTTGATTTGAGTTGATTTGATTTAGTTTGATTTAATTTATGGACCCTATCGATGTGCAATTCAATTAAATATTGAGATTGATTATTTTAATCATAAAAATAAAACTTCTAAAATAAAAGTAGAACTAAGTTATAAAAGTAAAGCTTAAAATATCAAAAATTATATACGTAGATCTATAAGAATATTGTAAGTGTGGAAGACATTTACTTGAAATTAAAAATCATTTTAACATAAAAAAGTCAAAGATAAATTTTATTTATCTTAAGATGAATATAATGTTGAGTGTTAAGTAAATAAATACTGAGACAAGCATTAATTTCTTTGGACATAGACTTAATAATGAAGGTGTCTTTTACATCTATCATTTATTGACTAAGCCATCAATTCAGTTTCACGACAATAAATACATAAATATTATTTATTATACTATCATATAACTAAAATAAGCAATTGCTCAAGACCACTTGAACAATAAAATCCCCAGTACACTACAAAATCCAACAACTAAACCAAAGACCATACCAAGAAACAAATCAAAATTTTCATCTCAATCATCATCATTAGAATTAGTTCCTCCATTGTGTATATTATGTTCATCATTTTCACAAGTCTTAAGGAGGGGTTTTCCACAGAGTTTGGGATTTCCAAAGTAACTTGATTCATTAAAGGTGTCAAGTTGGGTCCCCATTGAAATTCTTCTTGATAGTTGTATGATACATGAGATAGTTCAATCCACTTAGATTTACAATGCTCTGAATTTCTCCTAAAAGTGATTCCACGAGAGATCCAAATTTTTAAGCTTTGCATGTCACCAATGTTGATTGGGATCAGTCATGTTAATTGATTTTTAGATAAATTCAAGCTTATTAACTCATTAATTCAATGGATACTTCTCCGATGAGATTGTTATAAGAAAAATCCATAATAATGACAAGAGAGAGTATGTTTGTGAATTCATGATCTATTCCTTTTATACAATTATTAACAAATTAGGCAAATCTATGCCTGGAAGAATAGGCAAATATTGTGTAATGCTAAGTCCAAGCCCTTTATTTGGAAATATAACACCATCTTTCGGAGATAGAGGTCCAAGCCTCTTATTTCGTGTGGCCATTGCATTGAGAAACATAAGAGATTTTGGCAATGGCCTTGAAAGGAAATTATTTGCATGATCCAAGATTTGTAGCCTTTTTTTTGGAGCTCGGAGGGAATTAATCCTCAAAATTTGTTTGATATTAAGCTCAAGATCTTTAGAAAAAATAATTTATCTCTAATTCATATAGGTATATTTCCTGTAAGATTGTTTTCTCCAACATAAAAGGTGATAAGTATTTTAAAAAAATGGCATCTCCCCTTGAAGATTATTATTACTTAGGTGCATGATAGTAACATTGGTAGGTTATCCATCCACTATGGAATTGAACCCCAAATATTATTATCTATAAAGCTGATAAATTTTAGTGTCATAAAGCTTGAAAAATTCCCATGGCATTTTGGAATTTCACCTGACAAATTATTATGTGATAGGTCAAGAAGAATCAATGAAGGCATTTGACATATTGAATAAGGGATTCCACCTAAGAAATCATTTTGAGAAAGGTCAAGTACTAGCAACACATGTTTGCATTTAAATACAAATCAATCCAACTAGAAAACTTATTATTAGAAAATGATGCAAAATGTATGTAATTGCTCGACTGAGGAAGATGCCCTTTTAGTAGATTTAATTTTAAGTCAATTATAGCTAATGTAATATTCAATAACATAGGAAGTTCACCTCATTACATTGTGAGACATGTTCAAGTAATTTATTTGAGAAGAAATATTTCAAAATCAACTTGGAATGATATCAGAAATTCCACTATTAGAGAGGTCTAAAATAAAAAGGGACTTTTGATTCAGAAGCCATAGTGGAAAATGGGGAACAATAATGCAAGAACTTAGAAAAAGGCTGGAAACTTGAAATGGGGGAATCCAATTAAAACTAATCAAGTTAAAATTCAAGAGATTATCTGATAAATATAACTAATTTAATTATGATAGATTTCCCAAATTAATATCTAAGACACTACCATTCAATAGGTTGGAAATGAATATCTAAAGAGATCAAGTTAACAAGTTGACCAAAACTCTAGAATAGATCCTCTAAATTGATTATTTCTAAGATCAAGCAATTCTAATTGTCTCATTTGACCAATCCAGGAATGCTTCCAATCAATCGGTTACTTGATATTTCCATATGTATCATTTTATATTCTTTACATCTTATAGCAATTCCATCCTCAATTAATTACGAAAATTATTTTCACTAAGATCCAAATTCATGAGAATACATAAGCTAGATGAAATAGGTCTAGTGAAATTGTTTGATCGGAGGTATAGTGAATTTAATCTTTGAATCTCTTAACCAATTTGGCAAGCTCCCATTGAGATGGTTAAAAGAAAGATCAAATGTGTTGATTGTTGATGAAAATTTAGAATGTAAAAGTAAAGTTGGAAATGTTTGTAGGTTGCAAAATGATAAATATAATGTAGAGAGAGCTAAAGCAACTTAATCTCATATAACCAATTAGTCACAAGCATGAGATTCACATTGGACATATCAAGGATCTGCAAAGAGAAGAGACGAGACAACCATTAGTGGTTAGAAGCAACAAGAGAATTACTACTAAGATCAAGGGAGCAAAGATTCACAAGTTTCTAAGTTTCTAAGATGAAGAATTATATTCAAACTATTAAGGGAATCAAATTTTGTGAGATGTTTATCTCAATGAGGAATCAAGATTTGTTCAAAGTTATATTGATGTTTTAAATAAATGCCATATAAACAACACATGTTGTAAGAGACATGTCAATTAGACCATCATGTCAAATCTTTCAAGGGTGTTGAATGGGTAGGCATAATTGATCAAAATTTGAATAGAGAAGAGTCATAGATAAGTGTTGGGATTGTAAGACAAATATATAATTGGATGTATTGTGTTAAAAAGAGATTGTTGTAAGAAAGATGTGGTATAGAGAATGTTTATCATTGAAATCAAAAGAACTCCAACTTAAATCGAGCTTGATGACTTGTCACCATCTAACTAACCTTCAGATACAAAATTCAATTCCAAGGTTTGATTTAAAGGAGAAGTTGAGGAGGATTTTGCTTGAAAACATTATTTCCTCAATTGACATAAAATAAATAAGCCAACAAATATTAGTTGTAGAAGAAGCTCAACTCTTTTCATTATTTTTAATTTAATTATTATTCTATTGTTTTGCTTCATATGCACATAAATAGATGGCAATTTAATCAATTTTGTCTCTACTTATAGTCTTAGTTAACAATTCCCACCTACCCTACCAATCTTTTCTATAGTTGATTAAATAATTGACAATTAGTTTAATTAGTTGTTGTAGAGAAATTAATGTTCAGTCGAAGTTGACTAATTTATAAGCATAAGAAATAGCATTTATTGATTTAATGAAATATAAGATCAGTATAGATATTTTATAAAATTAGTAAAAAAGTTTTTATTAGAAAAATTAAGATTGAGAAATCCCTCAAATCCAAATGATCAATCAGAAATTAAAATAAAAATATTTAGTGTAAATCTTTATCATAATTAAATTTGTTTAAATATTTTAGCAAATCAATATAAATAAAAATACAAACATCTTTGAAAAATTAAAATCACTCAACATCAAATATTTTTTGAGAGTTTGTCTCCTATTCTAGTTTATGATGTATGTGAGCTAGTAATTTATCACCTAATATCTTAAGAAAATTTAGGTTAAATGAACTAATAATTTTAATCAATTACTATTCAAAGATGATCATAGCATAAAAGAAGTGTAATATTGATTGATTGCTATATTGTTAGGTATCCAATTAATTAATGACTTTGAAAACCCATACCATTTGCTTGTATTGCATGCAATATTAGCTACCATCAATGAAATTTCTCATTTATGAACTAATTTATAGTTAGTTTAAAGTTTACAGAGTAAAATAATAATCTTGAAAACTTATAAAATATTACCACTCTTTAGATGTCACCATGAATCTTATAGAAAATTGTATGTTTTTAATTTTATATTTATTTTAACTTTAACATCACCTTAACATCTAATGTCTAGAAGATAGATAAACAAAAATTAATAGAAAATTGACTAACATATAAATAATTATAAAAATTTGATGACATATCAATAAATATGAAATCTTCATATTATTTAAATATGTAATAAAGAGAGTTTTAATTCTGTGGGATTGTCTCACTTTACTTTGACTTGACTATAAGTTAGTCATTTGTCTTTCTTTCGGAACTTTAATTAAATGAATTAATTATTTATTAATGTGATTATTATTTTTAGTAACTAAAAAAATTATAATATTAGCTTTAGAATTCAAAGGTGTTGAATTTAATTATAAGAGTAAGAAACATTATTTATGTATTTAATCACTGCCTATGAAGGCTGTAAATTGTTTTTATATTAATTAATAACTTTGAAATATGATGTAGCCGACCCCACTTAGTGGGATAAAGGCTTGTTGCTGTTGTTGTTGTTGTTGTAATAACTTTGAAATATGATGTTCTTTGCTTGCACTTTGCAGAATATTGATTCAATGGAATTTCTATTTCTTTCATTAGTATCTTAAAGACATTATGTATACTATTTTTTGATATGAGATCAATAGGAGAATCATTTGGAAGCAAATAAAACAATTATAGAGTAATTGTAAGCATGCCTCAATAACTAAATGGCAATAAAAAAAAGTAATTAGATGCAAATATCTATTATTTATCGACTAAACCATTGATTCACTTTCCGATAACAAATACATAAATATTAGATATGTGATCGAAGTTTAAAAGATTCCCAATACACTCCATAGTCCAATAACAAAACCAACACCCATACCAAGTGTTGACCTCACTTTTAGAGTGAGCTCTCAACCTTCTCTTTTTTTGACTCTTCTAGACACTAAGAGCTCCTTAGTCATAAGACACTTCTAGTGATTAGGTGAACACTTAACCTAAGCTTAGAGACTTAGAAGGGTTAATCATAGGATTAGGCCATGCCTTAGGACTTAAGGAAATCACCTACCCTATAGCCTAAACCCAATCCATATGCACCTTCTCAAATCGAACCCAGATTCAAATCTCAAACTAAACCTCAAATTCAAATTCAAATTATAAATCTAGTTCCAAATTTGACTCCAAATGATTGAAACCCAAAGTCAAATTCAAATCCTAAGACCCTTCCAAAGCCATATAAACCACCTTCATAAGCTTAGGTAAAACTCCATTTAAATAAAATAAAATTCAATTGATTTTTTTATAAATCAATTATTCCTTCATTTATATTCACAAATATAAATAAAATGTATCCAAATGATCAAAACTAAATCAGAACCAAAACCCCTTTAAGCTGCTAGATGGACCACCTCCATGTGCTTAACCAAATTAGCCTTTAAACCAATACAAACTCAATCAATTTTCTTATAAATCAATTGTTCCATTTATATTCACAAATATAAATGAAATCCAAATTCAAATGACCAAAACTATATCCAAAATTAAATATAAACCCAATCTAAGCCCTTTGAGCTAATTCTTTGGACTTAGCCAAATTTCATCCAAATCAAGTCAAAACTAATGGATTTTCTCTTGAATCAATCATTCTTTAAATCATCTATTTAAATATAAATGAAATCTATAATCATCAAACCAAATTCAAAGTCAACTTAGCCTTTTGACTTGAAAACTTTCAATTGAGCCAAAACCTATTGAACTCAAATTGATTGTAGTTGGATTTATATTTCAATGCTCACATATAAGTCCCACTAAACCTAAATCAAGCCAAAGCTAAACCAATTGACCAATTTAGGTCCACTTGACCCTGAACTAAAGGACTCATTTGAGCCAACTTTCAATCCAACCCAAATTGGATTGAACTAAGTTCACAAAAACCTTCCACCATGATTGTTGATCACCCTAGGATGACCAATTGCAATCAATTGGGTCAAACTAAATCAATTTGGTTCTTTGACCAAGCAAACCTTTATCCTAAATGAAAAATAAACTAGCCAAAATCTATCATATACCAAATTGATTGAAACCATTGATCCAAACACACTCATAATCAATGATTGAACATGACCAAACTCTCAATTGAGCCAAACCAAATCCAATTGATCATTTAACCCAAGTTGACCCAAATTGGCCTGAAAAGCCAAAATGGGTCAAATCCCAATCTAACCCAAATTGATTGCAACCAATGGCTCAAGTTCATTCTAAATTGATTATTGAACTTGACCAAAGCCATAATTGAGCATTTGATTTGATTGGTCAACTTGACCCAACCTAGCCCAAATTGACCTAAATGGTCAAATTAGCCAAAATTCAAATTAAATCCAAATTGATTCAAACCAAAGGCTATGTTCATCTTCAATTAGCCAATTGAACATGAATCGACCCATAACCCAAGCCAAATTTTGGTCAAATTGGTCAACTTGAATTTGACCATTTGATTCCAAGTGAGCCAAAATCAATCCTAAGCCAAACTAAACCAAATTGATCATACCAAAATACTTCAAATCCTCATTTGAACTTAGCCTAAGCCTTGGTTTGACCTAATTTGACCAATTTGTCAACCTAACCCAACATGACCCAAATTGAGCTAAATCCTTTGAAACCAAGCTATGACTCATTGAGATCAAACCCAAAACCCATTTGGGATTATAAATCAACCCAATCAAATCCACATAAGATTCCACCCAACCTCATTTAATTTTTCCCATCACATGCATTCAACCGCCCATGGCATTCAATGGAGTTGATCATATGGTAGCAAAAAGAGGACTTTGAAGCTAAATCCAAAGTCTCATTCGTGCCATCATCCATCACAACCACCTCCCATCACATTTATTCAAATCATCCCTTCAAAGCAAAAAAAAGAAGGCTCATTTCAAAATCAAGTTCATTTAGCTCCAAGAGCTTCTCAAGCAAAGAGCATCCCTTCCCCACCTTCTTTGAGTGATTTTCGAGCTAAAAAAAATACAAAAGTTTTTCCGAAGAGGCAACCATTGGTGAAGATGGTGGGAGGCAAGGGTTCAAACTCATTCCAAAGCTCTCACACTCTAGAGTTTGATCGATCTTCACCAAAAACTATCCCATGAGGTAATTTCATCAAACTTTAGTTAGTAGGATCTTTCATTTGCTCAAATGTATGCAATTTTAGAAAGTTTCTTAGATTACCCTCATTTTTTTCATTTTACACTATCCCAATAAAATTTTGGAGTGAATGAAGGTCGGAAAATCGAGCTCAAAACCGCCAAACGGAGCGAGCCCAAATAGGCTCTATTTGTCATTAAAGCAACAAGCGCGATCCGATCTCCTTTTATTAAAGATGGACGCTGATTTCCCAAACGTGATTTAGCCTCGATTGTCATGATGGATCATCCGATCACACGATCGGACGGTCGTCGTACACGCGGCGTGCCATTTTCGCTCATGGAACCATGACACATCCTGCCGCATGGCATCGCACCGCAGACAAAGTTTGCACGCATGGTGTCGTGTTACCGCGGTGCAGGCGGGCTAATAGGAAAATTAGATTTTTTTATTTTAAAATTATTTAAATGCTTGAAACTTCAAAAATTCATAAAAAATTAAAGACTTATCAAAAAATTTATATGGGCTCGTTGATTTTCCAGAGAATCCAACAAACCAAAAATCATCAAATTTAAGAATAGTTTGAGCTAAATTGAAGTTTTAGTAAAAATTAAATTTTTATTAATTACAACAAGAAATTTTCAAAATTAAATTTAGGCTTAAAATTTATTTTCAAGACAAAATGATATATTGAATTGAGAAGTTTAAATGGTCTATTTTAATTAAATAAATCAATATTTATAAAATTTGTTAAATTGAAACTTTGGAAATTCATAACTAATCCTAGAAAAATTCAAAAAACACAAATGAGGGCTCATTTTAAAGGTATTTCAGAGAATCAAGAAAATATTATTATTAATTGATTTTAACTTAATTAAGATTTTAAAAATTTAATTAGCTTAATTACTCCTTAATGAATTAATCCTAAATTTTGTTTGGGGGATGACCTCTACCTCCCTTATTTTCTGGATTTTATTGGTTGCATAATTAGGGAAATCAATTGATCAAGCCTTAATCACTCTTAATTTAATTAGTGATAATTAGGGAATGAATAATGGTTTAACTAATTATTTAATTACCTATTGAATAGTAAGCTAGGGATGTGATTGGATGCTTCTCCTAATCCATTTCCTAAGTTTTCTTTACTTTTAAAATCAAATTAATTAATAAAGTAATTAATTAATTAATTAATTAATCTCTAAGATAAAAAATTAGAGCTTAAGTGATCCAATATGGAAATTAGAGAATAAGATTAAGACCCCTTTCTTGATTTTTTCTTAAGAATTAATTTCATTAATTGAACATGCTTAATCAAATTGATTAATAAGCTTAATTAACTTAATCAAAAATTCACTTCATATCTAAACAACCCTAATTAACTATTGGGTAGCTGTTTGGATGTTCAATAACCCAAAGTGAGAGATAATGAAATTATAGTTAGCTCACATGTAAGAATAATTAAGTAATTATTTAAGCCTAATTAACTACTAATCATGAGCCAATTGCATTAGGCTTTTATTTCTTAAGAACATTGTCAATTTACTTTTCATGTGGTTGCATATCATATTGGCTCATTATTAATTAGTTAATTAACTTAAGGTGATATAGGTAAGGGTTAATTAATTCATTTAATTCACACCTTAACCTAATTAAACCATAAAATCAACTTAACAACTTTGGGGAATGGGGTTAGATTAGCAAATCTCTTTTACATTCCTTAAACCAAATCAAACCTAAAATTAAAAATGATATTAAAGAATTTTGGTTTAGTTTAAATGACTTTATTTAGTATGATTGTCCTTAGGAATTAGTTGGAATGAATGAGATCATGTGCCTATGTTCCTTTATTTCTTTCCAGTCATGTTAAATGTTGCTTGCCATGTGTAATCATGCATTCATTTCTTTTAAAATTAATTAAATAAAATATTTTATTTTATGTCAAATTACATGTGTTGACTTAAATTAAGAATATGAATGGCTATTATCATTATTAAACCAAAAACTATTTTCAAAATCTATGAATCAATTATTATAAATGAAGTGATGTCAATACCTATAAGCTTGCATGTGTTGATAATATAAGATATGTGACATGAAGTCCTCTTTCCTTATCTTACATGAGTTCATATAGGATTTATAAATGTATAGTTCATTTGAAAAGAACACAACATTTGCCTAAATCTATCTCTATACATCTCCATTAAGACTTAGGAAGGATTTCACATTACATATATAAATCACATAACAAATCAAACATAATTTCTTACATGATTTTTATTCTTGTGGTTCTTTTGTACATTCATATGTATTTGAGAAAAGTGATATATTAGTCGGACATCCAGTGAGGCTTTAAGTAGCTCTAAGTAATTCTAGTCTTGTACACCCGGTGTAGAAAAAATAATAGCATCATACTCACTTAAGACTTTTATATATGCATGTGTGATGTGGCTAATGAATAAAGAATCATAAATCAAATAAATAAAACATAACTTTTGTATGAATTTTCTTATCCTTATAGTTATTATATACATTTACATGTATCTAAGAAAATTGGTATATTAGGACATCCGGGGTTGTGAGGCTTTAAGTAGCTTAGTACCTTATACTGGTAAAAAATAATGCACCATACTCACTTAAAACTTTATACATGTAAATATGTATTTAGCTAATGGATGAAAAATCTCACTTTTCTACATAATAAAGACATGCATTCATAACTCAATCAAAAAATGAAATATTTAAATCTCAAAATACATTTCTTTGCATTCATCATCAAAGTGTGCTAAGATTTATATTGCATGTATAGATATGCTTAGATTATTCCTATGCATGATATACATGATGGAAAGAAATGAATGGGTGTGTTATGTGATCCATCCTAATTAATCTTAAGATGTCTTTCTTATTGAATAGGGTTATTTAGAATGAACCTAAACTTAGGGCTAACTAAAACCCATAATAAACCATTCATTAAAGAGAACTAAGCTAATTAACTCATCTTAGAAATGACTTAAGGTAGGGATGAAAGAGGGGTCCCCTCTCTTTCTTCTCTTTAGTTGTTAAGTGTAAGCCAAATGAAATAAAAGAAAACATTAATTAAAACTTGCAAATTAACTAAACAACTTAAAGTGAAACCACCCTTTAAATTGAATCTTTCTACACTTAGAAATTTTAACTCTAAAGCCTAGTTAGGATATACCACACATGCCTTAATACACACATTAGAATTAAGTCACAACTTCTAGCTTTATGTTAGGGCAGTGCATGGTTTGATGTATATTTTATTTTGTGATGTATTATTTTACACCGATATTAGCCTAATCATATTTTCTACAAGAGGTTGTGCTTAAGAGGCCATTGTAATAAAAATATAAATGCTTTTAGCGGTCACTTAACCTAAGCATAACCCACATCGACAAGTGGGCTTACCCATGTGTGGTGCTAAGTCCAAATTATTCATATAATTGTTGGGTTGTATGGTGTGTTTAGCTAATATTTATTTTGTGTAATTAGATTTTTTTTCATTTAAATGTAATTTTGTAATTAAGAATTAGGATTAGTGTATGGGAGATTAGGATGAATGGTGGCTAGAAGACTTTGTCTAGTGATGCCTTTAAAGCACATTCAAATCATGTCAAATGAAGAAAGAAGTGAAGAATGAAGAATGAAGACCCTCATAGCATGCATTCATTCTTAATTGTAATTATTCTTTTATAATCTAGATTGTATAAGAGAAGAGCTCAGCTACTCACATTTCTTTTTATGATTGTACGGTACAATCGCATGCCTCTTATTCTTTTGATAGCTTTATAAAATTGTTGATATTTTGTTTAGCATTAGAATTGCATGCTTTTTTAATTTCTTCATGTTTGATGTTTGAATGTATGGCCTAGATGCGATTAGGCTATTAGGATAAAATAAATTTTCTATCTAAACTAAACTAACTCATAACCTCATAAAGCTTAGGTTTTAAATCAAGATAATAAAATATTTAGCAACCTCTTAGCTAAATGTTGTATGTTTAACAACGTGCATATCATCTTATTTCACTTGTGATTAGAGAGGGCTCTCATCTGTGCCAGATAGAATGGGCATAACCTTTTAGAGTTTATGATGGAAGAACACCTCTTTCTCTCTTGATTTGGACCATAATTAATTTCTCATGTATTTATGCATGTAAAATCCCATAGCTTGTGTCAAAATTGTCCAAAATCAAATAAAACTTGATAAAAATTTGCATTAGATTTAAGTCATTATTCATACCCTCATGCTCTAGTCTCTTAGGAGTGAGTTTAAGGACATAGTTTCTTTTCTAAATAATAACAATAGCTGTTGGCGAGGTTTGTCAGGTTGGCCTCGCTCTAGTTGATTTCCCGGTCATGCCAGTGATAGATGATAGCATAGTGTTGACTAAACATGGGGAAAAGCCCTACGAGGGTAGAGCCAGTCTTGTCTTCATCACACTGATCCACTCCTTGCCCACCGTCACCAGTTCAGGTCCTTCCATCCACCATTCCTACAAAGGCACAGAAGACAGCATTCGGGAAGAAGAAACCCCACATGGTGATCCGGTTATGGCTAGAGGATCCCACTTCATCTACTCCATAGACTTAGGTGAAGATGAGTTCACTGACCTCCTACTACCTTGGTGAAGAAGAGTGGTGACCGCGCATCATGGTCACACCACCACCTCCACCACCATAGCTAGGCAAGTTGTTGAAGGGGAAGGAGAATTTTGCAGTTCCCATGGCGGATCTCCCAGGGACACCACTCCATGAGCTCATGAGCATATCTCTTCCGTGAGCATGACCCTCCCGAGCCAACACTCTAGTGATAGTCTTAGGTGTATCTATCGTGAGCACCTCTACCTCAACAATGTATTTGTATGCACGTTAGGCAGCTCTAGATGATATTTTAGCACAATATTTCCTAAAGAAGAGAGAAATTCTAGGAGTGATGGTCAAGTGAGAGGTAAAGGTCTTTGATGATGAGGATGACCTTCTTGAGAGGATTCGGCCGAAGTTCACATGATCGCTACTAGGGAGTCTCTCCATAGAGACTAGCATAGTCAGGAAGGTATTGTAGCTGAAGAAGATGATGTCATCCATTCAAGCACCTCCTAGTAATTTAGGGGATGATCATATTGACCAAATGGGAAGAAGATCAAAGAGTTGATGGCGTGGTGTCGCATTGTAGAATTGCTCGTTTCATAGCTTCTCATAGTAGTGAGAGAGCAAAGTTGGCACACACTTTAGATCATCCTAGCATTCTTGCAGGGAGATAGTGGTAGCTTGCATAGAAGGTGGTGGATAGCACATCCGGTGCATGAAAAGATATCACATGATGGAGCAATAGGTGAGGGATGCATTGTAAGCTTACTCATCTATTCCAAAGGGTAGACCTACCTGAGGAATTTGATGGTGTCCAATATCCTAAGGGCTTTGTGCCTCGTCCTTCAAAATTTTTTGATGATGGGAACCCCGACATAACACATTTGAGGATGTTGCAATGTGGGCGTGATGCACTCTTATTCTCTCTTCAGTAGCTTGACAAACATGCATTTGATTGGTACTGAACTTCCCAATGGTTTAGTGAAGACATTTTGAGTTAGAACTCTTTATTAAGAGATTTTTGGAGCTCGAAAGGGTAACTATGATCTCATTGTAGCTTATTGATTACATTCTTAGATGACACAATTTAAGTATGAAATATGAACCATAGTTTCAAACAACATGCCATTGAAATTCTACTCAGGAATATTCATGGCCTAGACGCCTTCATGCTTAAAGGGTTCACCATTAAGACATTTGAGAAATTAATCAACAAGGTACTACTCTAAAGGAGAGGTCAAATAGTTACTTTTCCAAGATCAATACCAAGCCCGACCATAGAAGGCATTTGAGAAAAGCGGGCAATCATAGTAGTTGATAAGGAAAGTAAAGTAGGTTCAGTCGAAGACTTGAGCCCACCTTTACCACCTCCTTTGCCACCACCACCACCGCCATCATCACTCATCAATGGTTTCTCCCCACCGCTCATATCCCCATCCCATCGAAGTATTCTATCCACCACCGTGTATATCACTTACCTACTCTTGCGATAAATTGAATAAACCTTATTCATTCATGAGGAGGTAGGAAGATCTTTAAGAACCTCTTAAATAAGCAATTTTAGTTACCAGAGCCTAGGAGGCTAGAGGATGTGGGCAAGAGTCATGATCCAAACTTTTGCCCCTACCACCGCATGCTAGGACATGTCTTGGAAGATTACTTTACCTTTAAAGATTGGCTTGATCATACAAGTTGAGTGTCATTGTCATCCCTAAGGAATACCTACTAGAACAACCTCTAGTTATGTTAGATAATCCGGGGATACACATGATCTTCTCAAGATAGAGGAAGGTTGGGATATCTCCTATCGAACCTCCAAGAAAATCATTTTAAGATCAAAGTTACCCTTGAAGTGCTTGAAGTAGCTTAAACCTCCAACTCTAAGAAGGTTTGCAAGTTACTAAGGAAACTTGAGGAGGTAGAAGCCAGAAGTCGCGATGCTTCCACTTGCCCAGGATAGCACATTAATGCAACCACCGACCAAGTTCAGCACTCCTACCATAGTTGCAGCTACAGTTCCTTCAATCAGTTCTTCTTCTAGCAGCCGTATTGTATCAGCGGAGGGGGGTGCCAAATCCCTCACTCCGCTTACTCTACTTGATTTCTATTTTGTACCTTCATCCAAATCTAAGAAATCAATGAAGAAGAAGACTAATTTACTTACATTATGTCTACTTTTGATGATCTTTATGATTTCATTCCTATAGAAATCTCTCCAAATACTAATAATTATATCAATTCGATCTCCTTTTTATTTTGAAATGGATTACCCATTCCTAAATCACCAGTTCACCCATTGAGATAGATTTGGAGTCATCTAACTTTGATGATCCTATAGGAGAAGTTGTAGGTGAACTGATGAGGTAGAACTTTCCATTAAACCATCTCATGAAGTCAGTCAACCTTCATAATAAACAGGGTAGCACCTCGTGATAAGGGTAAACAAGTCATTGATTCTAGTGATCAAGAAGCCCCTCCACAGGATGCTCCACCTGGATATGCTTGTGGAGGACCAACTGAGTTTACTACAATGTCCTTGCTCACAAGAAAGTTTAGCTAAACTAAGCATATATGATGCCCTTGTCTTATCCAAAGAGATGAGAGAGTCATTGATCAAAATCCTTCTTGATGAAATACTTAGCTTTGCACTATTGGAGAGGAGGCATATTTTTCAAGAGAAGCCGTGGATTTACATTCACGATGAAGACCTTCTTTTTAGGGATAGAGTACAAGTCACCTTTATATCACATATAATGATTCACTCTGGTGTTGGTTGATCTAAAACAATAAATATGAGTCTAAAGGCCCTTATCTACTTGAGGATTGACATCTCTTAAACTATGAGGAGATGGATAATATGAGAGGATTCAATGAGCAAGGAGAGGGCTTTAGGCTCCATAGTGTTGAGATAGATGATTGGAAGACGAAGTTCTATAATTGATTATATATCTTTCATTGCTTTTGGTAGGCCTTGGATACATGGAAATAACACATTCCATCCTCTTTGCATCAATTCAAATTTAGAAGAGGAGGAATTGAGTATTCAAAGGAGACTTGAAGCATTTTAGTAAGGGAGGTCGAGATTTATGAAGATGACCTACTATCTTCCTCCTCAAATCAAAAGTCTATTCTCATGAACTTGGTGAAAGTTCAAAAAAAAAGAAAAGAAACTCAAAAGAAAAATAAAAGAATAAGGAAAAGAAAAAGAAAGTACAAGTGAGGAGAATCACACAGGAAGAGTAGAGCGATGTTAGATTCCGCCCATAATTTGTTCCTCCATATGAACACATGGGTAGGATGACTTGACATCCACGGTAGAGGAAGAAAGTCTGAGGGTTCTAGAGATGGAAGACCTCCTGGTGGCTACTGGTAAGCTATGTTCCATCTCACACGAGTACCCCCGATATCAACATAAACTTAGAGTCCAGTTCGGAGGATGAGTCTCAAGTAATTAATCCCAAACTTTATGGGCTAATTTAGTGGGATGACCTCTACCTCCCATAATTTTCCTGGGATTTATTGCTTAATTAATTAGAAAAATTATCTAATTAAGCTTTAATTACTCTCTTAAGTTAATTAACCATTAATTAATCCCATGAACAGTATATAATCAATTAATTAAGTGGTTAATCATTGTTCAACAGTGAAGGAACCCATGGGATAAGGTTAGGGCCTCCTTCCTAATCTATTTCCCTAAGTTTATTTCATTAATTAAATCAATCAATGCTTAATTAATTAATTAAACTACTTAATTAGTTAAATTGAAATCATAATCACATGGACTTTAATTAATTAAATGGGTATATCTTTAGGTATTTAACAATAAGGAAATCTAAAAAAATTATAATTAGCCCATATGTGAGAGGATTATAAGAGTACTTAAGTTTTTAGCTTAATTAACCATTAATTGTGAGAATTAGACCTTTCTTTCTTAGAATCATTGCTAATTTTATTTCCAATGCATGTGCATATCATGATTGGTTCATAATTATTAGGGTAATCATGTTAAAGTAACATAAGAAAGGGTGATTAATTGATCTAATTAAGTGTTCAACTTAATTAACCCATAAAATCCACCTAATTACATTTAATTAAACCAAATTAATTAACAAATATGGGAATGGGTTAGGATCAAAAAACCACTTCCTCACATCCTTAAATAAAATCAAAACATGAAATTAAAAATGGCATTACATTTAAATGATTTTATTTGATATGATTGTCCTTATGAATTAATTTAATTGAATGAAATCATACGTTTATGCTTATTTATGCCTTTCCATTCATGTTAAATGTTGTATGACATTTGAAATCATGCATTCATCTTTTCAAAGGTAATTGAATCAAATGGTTTTCCTTTATAAGCTTGCATGTGTTGGATTAATTTATAATATGTGTGGCTATTATCACTAATATATTCAAATTACTCTCTAAAGTTTATAAATCAATTACATTGATTAGAGTGATAGTAGTTATGAACATATATAGGTTTGCATGTACTTATAGCTTAGATATGTGAAGTAAAACTTTCTTTTCCTTACTTCATATGTAGTTTTACATATATTTGAATATTAATAAGTATATAGTCGACATCCAGAATATGAGACTTTAAGTAGCCCCAAGGAGTTCATTTGATTACCTCACTTCCAGTTAACTGACACACTTATTTTATTTCATTTACATGTGTTCCTACATTAGAATTTGGATAGAACTTTAATCCACATGCATAAATATTTCAATCAAATAAAAATACAATCTTTGCATGGTTTTCCTTCTTTTATTTATGTATACATCCATATGTATTTGAGAAAAGTAAGTGTTTAGTCTAGACATCCCAGAAATATGAGGCTTTAAGTAGCCCCAAGGAGGTCATTTGATTACCTCACTTCCCTGAATTAATGGCATGTACTTGCTTATGTCTCTTATACATGTGTGTGTATTTAATTATGGAATTAGAACCCTTTTCTTTTATCAAGGATACATTCATTCTATAATCATCTATATGATTATACATATAAGTTAATGCACTCTTTCTATGGTTCATGCAACAAATTTATATATGTTTGAATGGTATATAGTTTGGACATCCAGAACACGAGGCTTTAGTTAGCCTAGGTCACATGATTACCTCACTTCCACGGTTAACAATGACATAACTATTTAATTTCATCCCTATGTATTTTTGTATAAGAATTTAGATAGAGCTTTAAACTAATATGATTAAATAAAATGTTTTTATTGTGTTTAGATTTAGATCATGCTTTAGCTTGTGCTAAACTCAGATTTAGGATCCAGCTTATTATTTCTTTGGCTACAAGCATAAATTCTTACCTTGTTTATTTAGTAATCTAATAAAATTCAGCTCAAATAAATAAATCTCTTCACTTTCAAATATATAAAGCCCAATCATAGATATATTGGAATGCTTACTAGGCTTCTAGTATTATGAGTATTTTTTACTTCATCTCTTTGGATTCCAAAATAAGTATCTCCATTTGATCTATCGATGATCATCCAAATATAGCCAATCCTTTGATAGTCTAACCTTGAAATTTTTGGAGACCCTAATTGTCTACTTTAATTGAGAGTATTCGGAATTCACATTCCTTATGATGTAATTAACCATGGAGGCTTGCCTCATAGAACTTTAGAACTCAATTTAATATAAACCTTGCTTTATTCATCCATGTAAAGTAAGGGAAAAATATTTGCTACATTCGAAGACCCATCATGCCTTAGGAGTCCTTATTAGGTGATTAGGTCAACGGGTGATGTCTATCTCTGAGATAGTACATCATACCTCATTCCAATCACTTCAATAAGTATCCCCTACAATCTGTGGCCCCATACATCCAAAAATAAACACCACACTGGGCTCATTAATTAGGTAGGAACTTCTCCACTGAGATTGTTGCAAGAAAGATCCATTATTATCACAAGAGAGAGTATCTCTTTAAATTATCGCTCCTCTCCTTTTATATCAATCATCAATGAATCTGTTGAAGTGATATTTTTAAAGAAAATATACCTTGGGGGAATCATAGGCACAAGCTTCTTAATAGGTATGTCCATTGAATTGAGAAATTTAAATGATTTTGATAGTTAACTTGAAAGAAAATTAGATCCAAGATTTGAAGACTTTTTTAATTTTGAGAGCTCAAGGAGAATTGATCCATAAAATTTATTTGATCGTAAGTGCAAGATCTTCAAAGAAGATAATATATCCCCAATCCATGAAGGTATATTTCCTTTAAGTTTATTTTGTCCCATGTCAAGAGTGATAAGTTCTCTATAATTTCTAAGGAATGATATCTCTCCTTGAAAATTATTGTTTAGGTGAAATGACGGTAATGTTGGTAGGTTTGCCATCCAATGTGGAATAAAACCCCAAAATTATTATTTGCAAGATGACATTTTAACTCATAAAGCTTAAATATTGCCTTGCACTTTGAATTTCTCCAAACAAATTATTATATGATAGGTCAAGAATAATTTTTGAGGGTTTTTGAAAGATTGAATTAGGAATTTTACCGAAGAGAAGGTTCCACGAAAGGTCAAGCACTTCAAAAAAACTTCTATTTACATTTATATACCACTCCATCCCATTCAAAAATTTATTCTGAGAAAATAATGCCACCTTCACGAAACTCTTGAGCTATGGAAGATTCCCTTCCAATATATTTGATCTTAGATCAATAAGCTTATACTTAATGACAATGGAAGCTCACCTTTAATTGCATTATAAGACATATATATATAATAAAATTTTGATGAAATATTCCAAAACCAACTTGGAATGGTATCGATATATCATTATTGGAGAGGTCTAATAAAAAAAATAGAATTTTGAGATTGAAGCCAGGGAAATGAGGCGATAAAGCAAGAATTTAAAAAAGGCAAATATTTGAAATATGGGAACCAATTTGAGTTGATCATGTTGAAATTCAAGTAATTATCTAAAGATCTAGATATATTAATTTTGATAGATTTGCAAAATTAACATGAAAGACTATCTTGAAATTGGTTGTTACTAAGATCCAAAATAATCAAATTATTGATTTGACCAAGGCTATGTGGAATAGGTCCACTAAGATGATTACTTTTAAGTTTAGAGTAGTAGATTTCTCATATTTCCCCACTATGGTATGCTTCCATATATTTGGTTACATTATAGATCTAATGTTCTTAAGTTGAGAGTTCCCAAAAGATTGTTGAAATCATGCCAAAGGAAATTATACATAAAGAGTGTAGCAAGATTAGTCATGTTACGTAACCAAGAAGGAATTGTGGAGTTTGACAATTGATTGTTAGAAATATTAATTATGTTGATGGTTGATGAGAAATTAAAATATGAAAGTGAAGTTGGAAGAGTTTTTAGGTTGCAATCAAGCAAATACAAAGTTAAAAGAGTTGGAAGCATGCTAATCTCATGTACCAATTAGTAGCAAGAGCTAAATTCACTTGGCTCATATCTAGATATTTCAAAGAGGAAAGTTGGGACATCCATATGAGGTAGTAGAGGATTCCAACTAAGATTGAAGATTTGTCAAATTTCCAAGATGAGATGGAATTATTCGCTAAACCAAGAGGAGAGATCAAGATAGAGCAAACTAGAGGAATTAATAGAATGAGGATGCTTAAGCAAATATGATGCAAGTAAAGATGTGGCATAGAATGGTGATCTATGATCATTGAAATAAGAATAGCTCCAACCAAAATTGAGCTTGACATTACATATGACAACCACACCCTTCCATAAACAATCCACATCTAATTTCCAAGTAGAGAGATGTAGATGAGGATCAAATAGGTTTTCTTAAAGCTAAGAAGGGCTTCTCTTTCCTCAATTCTACAACATCTGTTTTACCAATAAAAAGGGTTAAGTATTAGTAGTAGATGAAGCTAAATTTCTTATTATTGTTATTTTTTTATATTAAGCTATGATTTATTTACATACATAGATGGACTTATTTATATCAATGGGAAATGGAATCTTTCTTCTAAATTTCTAATGGATGGTTATTTACTAAACTTGTTAATGTTTATATTAGTTATATAGATATATATGTATATTATATATATATGTGAAAGAACTAGGGCAACATTATTATATTTTTAAGATTATCATTTCATGTATATATTTTATAAAATTTCATTAATTATTTAGAAAAATAGCTAAATGTTATAGAAAAGTCCAAGTCATATTACTTGAAAGACTTGGATGATTTGACATATGAAATTGAAACAAATTTGTATTTCAATGAAACAATAATTTAAGCTTATCTTATAACAAATAGTATATGTTACACTTTTTATATAAAAATATTGTCATTATTGAATATTTGCTAGAATTTTAGGAAATATATTCTACACTTTAATGAAAAAAATTGAATAAGGAAAAAATAATTAATGTTTGATAATTAATTATAATGTAATGTTTTTACACTTAAAATAACTAACAAAGGTAGCAGTACTTGTTTTTACTTTAAAATCTAGTAAACATTTCCACTGCTTATAACATTTCTTTCTTTTTGAGCCCTAATCATTCTAATGATCTCAGACAAATAAATCTAGATCCACTAATATTATTTTGGGCTAAAAAAATTATGCCAATAAAACTTAAATCTACTAATCTTAAATTTGTTATATTCTTCTCATTAAGATGTATGTTTTGTTATATATTTGCTGAAAATAAAATTTGGATAATTTAGAAAGTTTTTAATTAAAACATTTGCATTAAAATTCATGTTTAATTGATTGGTTAGGTTTTATGATGACTTATCGAGTATAGTGCTCGAACTAATTTGAAGTTGTATATTTAATATATTTGTTAAACACTTCAAAAATAAATAAACAACTAATGTTAAATTTCCTTGAAAGTTCACATCAAACTTAATTCTCAAAACCTATGACAAGTGGGACAAAAACTTGGGAAATGATTTAGCAATAGAATATGGCTGTTATACAATTTATTCTATTGAATATTGGAAGAATATGGGGATTTAAAATGATATATCCTTATATTTTTTTTAAATTTATTAATCCATATAAATTTTATAATTATTGATACCATTCAATTCTATTTGTTGTGTTATCATCTTAGTATTACATGAGATATTATGCACAAGATAAGTTGAAAGCAACTAAAATGTGAAATAAAATTCTCATTTAATGACATAGCACACGATTCTTATATATTTATAAATCTAACACTCAAGCTTTCATATTTATTTAAATAACATCCAAATCCTTATTATTATATGAAAAGTAGATATATAAATGCATAAGATTTGTGTGCTATGCATGTAAATTTCCCAAGAATTTCTTATATGAAAACTCTAGAATGCCAAAAATCAAAGAATTTTTCCCAATTGAAATAATTTCACAAGTAATAAATTATACATTTTTTTTCATTATTAAGAAAAGAGTTGATACAATATAAAACATATAAATCATAGTGATGGCATCAATGGTGAAAGTTGGAGGAGCCTAGGTGCTAAATTTTATTGATGAGATCATTGTACATTGAAGGAATTAAGTGAAATATTTTAATTCTCAACTATTTCTCTTAATCAAAATTAAATGAGATTGTCACACATGAAAGGGTGCAGCAATATAACTGACCATATTTTCAAGATTAATTTGTGTTTGATCTCTTTTGAATTGAATGTTTAAGAAGACTCTTTATAAATTACACATTTAGTTTCGTCATCATTTCAATTACAAAACTTACATTATCTAAGACTTAATGCCATTTATTCAAACCACAATAAGCATCCTTAATCTATTACTTTTTTTTTTACAAAATTTCATTAGCTCAAACTCTCTCATTTAGGGTTTGCTTTAAAATTAATCAACCAAAAAAATGTTGATTCAAGCTCATTTAAAATTGAGGAACTTGGCTAAAGCTAGAATAGATGGTGTTCAAGCTCAAGCTCATTTAAAAATTATGTTAGCTCAAACTTTGTTCAATCGTTGAAGCTTATCGAGCTCAATAAATAGAATGAAATAAACAAGCCTTATTATCCAGCCATAATCGAGCCTTAATTCCTTTATCTATCAATATAATCTTTAATCGGCCTTATCAAAAGTATAAGAACAAGTTAATTGAGTAATTAGCCATTATCAATTTAATTTAGAACTAAATGATATTGTTATTTTAACATAATAAAATAATTTGTTAACTGTATTTAAATCAATTATTTAAAAGTGATCAATTTTTAATTAAATGATATAAACGATAATCAAAATATCATTTAGTATTTTAATTTATCATTATTTTATTTAATAATGCCTCATCTCCAATGTTCATAAATCTCCAATCTTAAATTTGATCTAAATAATATTGTGATTAACACATCCTTAAATCCATTGTTGTTTTGCTTATAAAATTAAAGTTTTAAAACTAGATTGGATTGATTAGTTCAATCGTGAACGGGCATATAATCAATTTGATTAACCGTAAAAAAATCTTTTGTGCATCAAATTGGCAAAAATTGATCCAAACTGTTAGCTCGATTATATTGAACTAATTTATCCAAATCTATCAATATAATTACCTTTAATTTTCAATCTAATAGTCTTGACCAACCTTTAAACATAGTTTATATAGTGCAACACTAAACTTTTTCCATGACTCAAAAAAAAGCTTTAAATATATGTAAATCTAAGTTGGGATATAGGAATGAAGAATTGAGCCAAGTGATTTAAGCTTTATGAACATTAAATGAATAATATTTTATTTTTAAATTATAATTTATAATATACTAAAGGTATTTTAAGAATAAAAATTTTACAAATTATGTTTTTATTATAAAATACATTTATATTTATAAATCTATATTATAATTTTTTTAATTTTTAAATATATTTAATATATTTATATCTAGATTTATAATACACACTTAATTATAACTTAACTTTATTGATCTTTAAATATATAATTATTGAAGATTTACTTGTATGAAATCTATTTATTTTTATCATATGCTATATATATATATATATATATATATATATATATTTATATATATATATAGTGTCATTTTGATCATATTTCAATAGTTTAATCTATTAAATTATTATTCATTCAATTGAATTATTGCATCTTGAATATCTCATCCTTCTAGTTCTTATATTCGATCTGATTAACTTAATACAAAACCTTCAACATTTGTGCTTACGTGAAGACCATTTTAAACAAATAAATATCCTACAAAATTTTAAGTTTCTCATTCATTTAAGATATCTTGATCTCTTTGATTTCATGCTTGAGGCGGTAGTTCCACCTAATCTAAAAAACCAAAAAAAATATTAGCTTCTTTTTCCCACTCTCTTTGTAATATCTCAATATTGGTAATGTGAATATAGCTATCACTTGCTGCTAATTATTTACATGAGATTTAAAAGGTGCTTCAAACTTTGCTTCTATATTCTAATTTCTCATCATTCAACAAAATATTTGATTTTTCCTATAACCCTATCAATATAAGTATGCCAAATTCATAAGCTTAAATCCAATAGACCTACATTCAAATAATATCATTGGATTTATTTTATGGGTCTCTCCAAGCTTATTATGTGATTCGATAATTTATGCCTTAAGGCAGTCACTTAGATTTTAGTATGATTTACCTTAAATGAATTCTCTCATTTTAAGTTTCCAGACTTTTCCTTCATTATGGGCTTATAAGACCACTAATCACTATGAAATGATAATCAAAAGTTCCTTTTGATTTTAGGTCATCAATGGTGCTATTTTGATATCATTCCAAGTTGATTTTTCATCATTCCTTTTCAAATAAATTGCTTAAACATGTCTCACAATATAATTAGTGGCCATATTTTTTATTAAATTTTGAGATAGTATTAATGATTGAATTAAGATCAAACCTACAAGTTTCCTTGATCGATGAATTAGATGTTTTTTATATCATTTTCTTATAACAAGTTTCGAATGGAATTGAGCAATAATTAATGCAAACATCAATGTTTAAATAGTACTTGACATTTCTTAAAACCATTTCTTAAGTAAAGTACATGATTTGATTTGCCAAGTGCCTTCAATTAAGTATTGTTGATCTGCTAGAACAATTTTCTAAATGAAATCTCAAAATGTAATGGAAATATTTCATGCTTTATGACAACAAAAGTTTATTTGCCTTACAAATAAATTTTATAGTTCAAGTTCACATTGATACAAAACATACTAATGCTATTTTATTGTGCCTAAAGAAGACTAATGCTTAAGGAGAATACCATTTCTTAAAAATTACAATAAGCTTATTATCATTGTCTTGAGAGAAAAGAATCTTGTAGGAAACATACCTTTATAGATTGCAGATAAACTATTTTTCTCAAAATTCTTTTACTTAACAACAAGAACAACAACAAGCCTTAATCCCACTAAGTGGGTAATCACAAATTTCATACCACAAATTCTTGAAGCTCTTCAATTAAAAAATCCCTTACAAATCTTACTTCTTGCAGATTATTTTTGTTTAAGAAAATTTTTAAGTTTCTCAATTTAATGACCATACAAGTTAAAGTGACATGAACATCTCACTCTTAAATATGATATTATCTTTCAAAATGAGCTGCTTGGACTTCTTGTTGACAATGATCTTTTTATCCTTCCATTCATAACTTTTGTTTTATTAATGATTTATATAAAGGAATATTGCATGAATTCTTATACTCTCTTATAATAACTAAATATTTTCTTGTGATAATCTCACTAGACAAGCTCATATTAAACTAATGAATTTGACATTTAATAGACACAATGCAGAAAGATTCAAGTTAAAGCTCCTTTCAATTACTTTCAAAGCATAACAAAATATAATTTATTTCAAATCCATTGCCTAATGTTGGCACTCCAGGCATAAAGAATAACAAGAAGCATTTATCCCATTATATAGTGATCATGAATCCTTCTTTCCATTGTATTCTATCATATATTAAATTCTCATAAAATAAGATCATTTTATACTTGCTATATTAGTTCTACCTCAACTTCTCTTAAAAAATCAATCTAATATATCTACTCATTAAGGCCAAATATTTTAATCATAAATCATAAGTGGCTCTTTCTAATCTCATTCCCCAATGAACTACTCAACAAAAAGATACTAATAACATTAACAACATTACTTATGGGTGGCTACATGAATCTTTTATGCCATTCTACAAACAAATTCTCATTTAATTCTAATATAAGATCATTTATACTTTTAATTAAATCAATTTTGAGTTAACTTATCAATCAATCATATATTAAAAGTTAACTTCAACTCAATTTTGAGTCATGTTCATATCGAATTATAATGTCGATCAATTTTGACACCTCTACATTTGACACTTTCCAGTTACGTATTTGCTTGAAGATTTTATTCACTTTTTTTTTTGGTTAAAATATTTTTTTATCAGAGAAAGAAATCAATGATAAATTTGATAAATCTAATGGACATATTTGTAATGATTTCACTTAATTTTCTGTGAAAAAAATTTATAATCATGTTAATACAAGATTGATGAAATTTATAAATAGCACCTTCGTACTTATTAATTTGTCATTTCTATGCGTAGAAATTCAAAAACAAATGTTCAGATTTTAATTAAATGAGAATAACTAATTTTAATCTGATGTTAGATATAAAAGTCAATAAGTTGTATAAATGTTGATATATTAAATTTTAAGAAAGAGGTTGAGAAATAGATTAACAATCTAATAAGGATTTACTCAACATTATAAAGTCTTAACAAAAAATAAATAAATAAAATAAAACTTAATTCTCTTTCAGAAGCTGTTCACAAATTTATTTAAATTTTCTTTAATATTATAATTTTTTCTCCACTCATTAGATTATTTGCCCTAAATTAAGAATTTTACATACCACACAATTCTTATGTATTTACATATCTAACACCTAAACTTTAATTTTTACATATATATATATATATATATATATATATATAACACCATAATCTTCAATTTCACATCAAGAATATTATCATCACTCACTTTTTAAGCATACAAAAGTATTAGATAAGTAAATAATTAATTTTAGGTGTTAGATATATAAATACATAAGAATTTTATGGTATGTAAATCTTCCAATTTTTTTTTAGATTTTTGAGCAAATTTAATTTCAAACACACATATATATATATATATATATATATATATATATATATATATATATATATATATATATATATATATATATATATATACTTTGAATCCAAAGCTGATGTTATTTTATAATGTTTAGAACAAATTAAAGCTTTTGACAAATATTATCTATCATTATATTTCAACATAATAAACTCAATTCATGCATGAATTTTAAGCTTCGTCATCACAATCAGAGGCGACTTCACATTCCAATTAAATGGCTCACTTTGTAATGTAAGGTTGACTTCAAAGATAGAAGCATGACCTTCTATTAAAGTTATGCCTTCAAAGTGAAGAGTTGACATTCATGTAGAATGATTCGATATTACTTAATTTTGGTAAACAAATTTTGATGTCAAGCAGTTGATTACTTCGTTCAGTTGCATGTGCTATTTGAGAAATTGGAATATCAATTAAATCTCTAAATAATGCTCTTAAACATAGAGTGTTTAGTCAAATCGAGCATCTGAAATCTATGAGCCCAAGATCTCATAATTCGACTTCATTTGAGCATTCAAATGCTTAAAATACATCAATGATCAAGGGAATCATTTTGAGTCGATGGAGTAGTGGTTCAAATTTTGCATGTATTTATAGAACACTCTCAATCTATAAATAGCCTCATTCTTCATATTAGAGGGTAAAGAGGAGAAAAAAGAGCACTCAAGCATAATCGTGCCACCACTCGATGGTCGCCACCCCGTTGGTTTGACAACCACCATCGGTGGCCCGCCCAGCCGATCCTCATCGTCATCAATCTCCATCGCCGGTCATCGTTGCGACCACATAGCGTCGGTCACGCCGTCGATGTCGCCACTATCTTTGTGTCCCCTACGGCGACCTTCATCGTGTTCACCGCATTTTGTTCCCATCTACAATTTATTTACCCAACGTAACTATATTTGTCTATTGTTATCATCTATACCTTATTTGTATCAGGAAAATTTTGTACTCTAAAGCGGATACATGAAGATTTTTCTTGGGCTAGGAAGTTTTTCAGGTTTTTCCGTAAAATTCAGTTTTATCATTAATTCTTCAAATATTTGTGTCTTTTTCACAACAAAGCTAAACTTTTTCACACTGATGGTTTTCAACGCTTAATAATATTATTATGTCATATTTATGATGTATATATATATATATATATATATATATATATATATATATATATATATATATATATATATATATATATATATATATATATATATATATATATATATATATATATATATGGCGTAAAAAGTTCTGCTTAAATGAGTTCTATACTGTTGTAAACATTTGTAATTAAAAGAAACGTGAAAACCGAAAAATCAGCTTCGAAAGCTTCCCATCTGTTGTAAATCTTCCGATCGGGTTACAATTATATGAAAGACAATGGCATGTAGTCGCGTGGTGCTGTGCTAGTGAAGATGATGGCGAACAATGAGCAGGCGATGAAGGTGTCATGATGGAACCACGGTGGCGGTGGCGGGGTCAGAGGTGGCGGTGGTGGTTGGCGACGTCGAGTGGTACGATTGTGCTTGGAGGATCTTCAGCTTTGGGAGTTTCTCTCTCTCTTGCTTGAACTGTATGACTCGTCGAGGCGCTCAATTTGACTATAAACACTCCATGTTTGAGACCTTTTAGGGTTTAACGATATCCCAAAGTTTCAATGATTTTGATTTCAACTTGGATCAGTTTTCTTTTAACATCAAGATTAGGTGCGACTAGTAGAATTTTTTATGTATCGGTTCTTTTATTTTTTAGATGACATTATCTCAATCATCCAAATATATATATATCATATACTTGAAAATAACAAATTCTTCAATGAAATTTGAGAGTCCTTTAACCACATAATTTGAGAGAACAAATCTTCATGGGAGCACAAAATTATGACGAATCTGATAATGTATTGTAGGTATACCTGAGTTGAGGTCTGAGTCATCGAGCACAGAGCCTCGTCCCCATGTCATACATGAGCCACGGGCTGCTTGCATGGTGCTTCCATGAGTTCATGGGTGTGGTCGGCGGTCGAATTGAGCGGCCAGTGGCGGATCTCGCGGTTGAGCCGAGGCCAGGCGAAAGCCCGTGGTACCGAGCGGCAGATCGGGTGTTGGCGGTGGCGCATGCGCCAGATCTTGGAGCCCAGCTAACGGCCGGTTTTTTTGGGTTTTGATGATTTTATCCTTTGCCCCTAGAAGGTCTATAAAACCCCAGGGCCAAGGGAGAAGGCACACTTCTTGCTCTGTGCTTCTTTTCTTCTTGAGTGAGGGTTGGGAGGCAATCAAGGCCAGTGTTCTGAAAGGCTCAGTTTTCTCTCGAAAGAGGTGTCAACTGACCTCGTTGGACCGACCGGGTTTGGAGGCGATCAAGACCCGTAGTTCATATGACAAGACTCCAGTTTTCCCTCGAAAGAGGTATCAACTGACCTCGTCGGACCGACCGGGTTTGGAGGCGATCAAGACCCATAGTTCATACGACAAGACTCCAGTTTTCCCTCGAAAGAGGTGTCAACTGACCTCGTCGGACCGACCAGGTTTGGAATCAAGACCGTGAGTGAGATTAGATTATTCAAACTTCGATGGATGGTTCAATGGCTGATAATTGCCAAGATGGCGGGGAAGCGGTAATTAGGAGCCATCATTTGAACGACTCAGAAAGTTTGGCAGGTAATTTTAGAGCATCATTGGGGAGGAATAGTTTCTCTTTCTCTCTCCCCCTTTTCTTTTTGATCTCATATGTATGCATGTCCTTTTTGTCAAATCATAAGCAAAAAATTCTAGCCCAAGCTGTCCATGAGTGGCAGAGTCAGAAAAGGGTATGCCCAAGTATTGGGGTGAGTGAGTAGCTTCACAAAATTTTCAGATTTTTATCATTTCTTCCCCTCTTTACTTATTCATTATGTATTTTCACAGGATGATGGCCGGAGGAAAACCCATATGGCCATTCTGATATACCATCCTATCACATCGATAGTTTAATGGTGTTACGTAGAAATTTCATTTCCTAATGAGTTGGTATTGTTGCCAAGAGGTCTATTGAGCTCGTTCACCTCTGGGATACTTCACTATTTTGAGATGATTCTTAGTCTTTGGACGATTTCCCTTTAGCTCGAGTGATTGAGATCTTCAAAACATGTGGTGTAGCTTTGTCACAATTTTCATTTCGAGCTTTAGTGGTCATCGTCGGTTTGGCTTTTGTCTTCTTGAGCGTGGTGTTACTTTGAACATCAAATACTTGTGCCGAATGTGTATATTCACATGTGATGCTCAAGGATGTGTTTCTTATCAGGCTATAAAGAATTGGATATAATTTTTGACGAGATCGTCTAAAATTGGTCTAATGGATTCTTTTTTGTGAAAAATGAGTGGGGCCTTCCAGAGATGGGAAGATTGAATGACCTTGATCCATTGATTGAAGAGAATGAGATCTTGGCAACTCTTAATGTTCCTTATGTAGAAAGCTTACGCATGAGTTCGTCACATTAGCAAATATATAGTTGAAGATAGATGTTCAAGGTTGGCCTTTCCATCCGGGGGAGATCTCATTCTTTTCACTAAAGAGGTCAAGTAAAGGTGATGAAAGGTCTCCTCATATTCATAGGGTTCTTTCAAGAAGCACATGAAATCAGGTGTGGCAATGTTTCTTCCTAAAGAAAAGAAGACATGTCTTTGAAGTGATTATGGATATCTGCGAAGAAGATGTTAGCCCCATTGGCCTTTGAGAGTTTAGATTTCAACTCATGATGGGGAGTTCATTTCTCGCCGCACATTCTGAAGAGGTGTTAAATCACATATGCATTGGGTGTCTGGCGAGATGAATTGGTGTCTTCCTTCTTTCTTCTTTTCTTCTTTTCCTCCTTTTTTTCTTTTTGTAATATTTGTGATGGTTTTTTTTATCAACTCAAACATTAGGGGTGGCTCATTTGTGTCTCTTTAGATGAGTGGAATCTTGAATTTGTGAAGGTAAAATATATCATGAGTATGAGCGAAAGATGAGTGCTAAGGCCAAAAGTGGCGACTTTGGAGGATCGAGTGCAGTAGGCATGTCGACTTCTCTTTCTCTCAGTGTGAGGTGGAGCACACTCTTGATGAGCGATTGAGGTGAGGAGACTTGCTAGAAAGAAAAGACTCAAGGCACTTACGGAGAGAGAGCTCTCGAGAAAGCATTACAGGATCGTCTTTCTAAGAAGAAGCATATAATGTCAGAAGCGGAAGCAAATAAAATCTCCTTGAAGGCAGTGGAAGACTTTAAGAGCTCTCTGGCTTATCGCAGTATAATCGAAGACCATGTTCAGGAAGCTCGTAATCATATTCTTGATGTTGAAGTGAAGGACTTGGAGCACCAATGTTTAGAGGAGGGCTTCATCGAGGGTTCCTAAAAGGAATCCGCTTAGTGCATCAGGCGGAGCTAGTGTTGAGGATCTATCTCCCAGTAGTGTCAAGACTCTTCGTCTTAAGGAGATGAAGAGTTGAGAGTGAGTCCAAGGAGCATCTCTAGTGGTGAGGAGGAAGTTGATATCACCATATGATGTAGCATCACTTGAGGATGCATTTTTTTTTATATGTATTAATATTAGTGTGTATCAGAATCTTGATTCTTTCTTATATCATCATGTTAATATTTGTCAATGAATTTTTTTAGATGATATGCTCTTGTATTTTTACTTATGGGGTAATTGGTGATATTATTGTAACTATATGGATGAGGTTGAATTGAATCATGAATTTTGACCAATCAGGTTGTTTGTCAAAGTATTACTTGATGGCGTTAACTATGGAAGAGGTCGTGGGATGTCCACCAAGGACCTTTTGACCTATCTAGGTATCGAAAGTGTTACTTGATGGCGTTAACTTGTATGGAAGAGGTGGTGGGATGTCCACCAAGGACCTTTTGACTATCTAGGTATCAAAGTGTTACTTAACTTCTATATGGAAGAGGTGATCAAGTCCCTTGGGATTGATTATGCTCGATTGAGATACAACATGAGTTGTATATTTCTCAAGTGGGAGGATTAAATGAAGAAGAAAGCTTGTAAGAAAAAGCTATAAATTCATTACTCGATAAGTTCGTGATACAATCATGATGATTTTAACACGGATATGAGTTTCAAGAAGAAATGAGACAACAACAATAAGTCTTTATCCCACTAAGTTTTGACTACATGAGGAAATGACAAGCGAGACAAAATAAAAGTTATGTAATTATGCGGTAGGAATTGATAATATTTTCGGAGATTCTCAGTGTTCCAAGTTCGAGGTAAAGTTTTTCCCTCTGGATCCTTGAGCTTGAATGTTCCTGGCTTTACCACAGCTATAACCACATATGGGCCATCCCAAAGAGGTGAGAGTTTATTGCGTTGAGGGCCTTTGCCTGCAACTTTGAGACTTCATAGGACCAAGTCACCGACAGATATGGGATGAGATTTTACTCTTCTGTTGAAGTGATGAGCTACCCTTTGGTGATAGGAAGCAGTCCGAAGTAGGGCCATGTCATCCGCGAGTTTGAGTAGGTCAGTGGTGTCGGAGTTTTCTTCATTACCATCATGATCGAATAATTGAACTCTTGGACTTGGAACCCGATATCTACGGTATAATAGCTTACGTCGAAACACAAGTTATATGGTGTGTCTCAGGTCTTGTGATGTAGTGCGGTAAGCCCAAGAACATTAGAAAGCTCATCAACCCATTGCCCTCGGCCTTCTCAAGGCGTGTTTTAGTCCTTTGAATAGTCCGTTGGTAGCTTCAATCGCCCATTAGTTTGAGGATGTGCTCTGTAGTATGTAATGAATATGAAGATCTTTGCAAAAGGACGTAAAGACTTTTCCAATAAATTGGGTTCTATTGTCATTGATGATCTTTGTAGGAAGATTGAATCGACATACTATGTTTTTCTAAACAAATTGTTTAGCATTTGCCTCCGTGATTTTAGCGAGTGGTTCGGCTTCCACCCATTTAGTGAAGTAGTCGATGATTAAAATGATAAACTTTCATTGCCCTGATGCTATCGGAAAAGGTCCCATGATATCAATCCCCCACTGAGCAAAAGGTCAGGCTTTGAAGGGATGAGAGCTGTATGCGGCATGTGAGAGGTTAGAGTGCAGTCGACAACTTGCACATTTTTTTGAACTCAAGGCATCTTGTTTCATGGTAGGCCAATAGAACCCTTGCCTTATAATTTTAAGGGCTAGCCCTTCCTCCTAGGTGTTCTCCACATATCCAGTGAACCTCTCTTAATGCATGTCGACCTCGAAGGTGAGAGACATTTGAGGAGTCGGTCGAGAAAGCTTCGTTTGTATAGTTCACCTCAGATAATAGTAAAGTTTGAAGCTTGTCTTGAGATGAGCAGTTGGGTCTTTTGGGTTCCTTCTTGTAGAAAAGATAGGATGGGGTCCATCCATGAATGTTCCTTTATCTCATTAATTGCTTGAATTACCCATGACCCTTGGATACTAGGAAAATATATTTCTTCAACATGCCTTCTCTTAAATAGATCCCTAGTAGCAGATGTAGCAAGCTTAGCGAGAGCGTCAGCTCGAGTATTCTTCTCTCGCAATATGTGAATGATTTGATGTGTCTTGAAATGGGCAAGAAGAGACTTCACCAAGTGGAGGTATTGTGCTAGCTGGGGATTATGAGTATTAAAGTTTTCCAACTTGGGAGGGAGACAAGTTGAGAGTCGTGATCACTAAGTCTTGAGCCGGTCAATGACAAGTCTCAACCACTGCTTGAGAGCCTCATATTCACCATATTATTATTTTGCAGAAAATTTTAGTGAAGTCCATACTCTAGGTATTTGGGAGAAAATAAGTAAGATTCCCTTTCACTAGTACTTCTGAGCTCCATCAACATAGAGGGTCCAGGGAGACTAAAGGCATGTAGTGATAGCTCACGGGTTGGGGGCATTCCACTATAAAGTTTGAGTACTTGAGACTTTATAGCGGGGTAGAAATTTATATCAAACTCTCAATTCTGAGACCACTTGATTAACCTCCCATGCTTTTTTTTGTAGGATGGCCCTTAATGGTAAATGAGTGTAAAGCCAGATAGTATGAGCTTGGAAGTATGGCAATTTTCTTTGAGAAAACTAAAGCTAGCCACCTTATCAACAGTGGATAACCACTTTCTATATTGGAGAGAATTTTCTTGACATAGTAAATTGGTTTGTTGTATCCATTTCTTCGCACTAAAGCGAGCTTATCATGGGAAGAAGCGATATATAAGTATAACATCTCTCCTTGAATAGGCTTGGATAGTAGGGGTGGAGATGCTAAATACTCCAGTTTCTCATCTTGACATTCATGATCCACTAGAAATTATTATTTTTATCTCCCTTTAATATTTTAAAGAATGACAAGTATTTATCCCCAGAACGGGCTAGGAAGCGGGATAATGCAGCAATTCATTCATTCAAACATTGAACTTCCTTGATGTTCTTTGGAGGAGTCATATCTTTGAGAGCTTTGATTTTTTCGGGGTTGGCCTCTATCCCACAGTGGGTTCCCATGAATCAAGAAATTTTCACGTAACCCCAAAAGCACACTTGGTTGGGTTAAGTCGCATTATAACGTCGAAGAAGATTAAAGCATATTTCTAAGTCGAAATATGTTGTGATTCTTCAAAGCTTTTACTAATGTCATCCACATATACCTCCATTGTTGGCCTAATAGGTCTTTAAAATCTTATTCATAAATTGATAGGTAGCACATTTTTTAATCAAATAACATAACTTGGTAAGTATAAACATTTATATGTTTGAAATGATGTAGCTTCTTCATCCATTGGGTTCATTTTATTTGGTTATAACCGAGTAAGCATCAAAAAAGCGAGCATTTGATGTCCAGACGTAGCATCAACCAATTGATCAATTTGAGGAAGAGGAAAACTATCTTTCGGGCAAGCCTTGTTAAGGTCAGTGTAATCAATACACATTCTCCATGTTCCATTTGTTTTCTTAACCATGACAACATTTTATTAGCCATGTAGGGTAATGTACCTCGTATGAATCATGCTTTAACTTGTTAACTTCTTGTTCAATGGCACGGAGATCGGTGCAAAACCTATTTCTTTTGGATGATTGGTTTGAATGTTGGATCAATCTTGAGGAGTGCATGATTACATTAGGGTGGACCATATATCGGACTCCAAGCAAAGATGTCTTGATTTGCGCAAAAGTCTATTTTTCCTTTGTTCGCGAGCAAAGATCCCACCACTGCTGTAGTGGTTGGTCATCGATAATGCAACAGAGAAAGTCTTCTACTGAAGCTTTGGTACTTCTTCATCTCAAAATTAAAATCTTGATCTTGAAGGTCCGAGAAGGGCATGGTTGAGCTTATGCGAGATAACATGATTGTGCTATCTGTTGATTTCCACAGACCACTCCAACTCCAACGGGGGTTGAAAATTTCATCTTAAGATGAGATACTGAAGTGACTGCACCGAAAATTGATTGGAGGGGCCTTCCAAAGATAGCGTTATATGAATCTGACTTGACCACCGAATTGGATTAAATGAGTCACTTGTGAAATTCACCAAGGACAATGAAGGGTGATTGTCCCCTCTACTGCAGGCGATTATCAAACCCATAATGGTCTCTGCGGGTTGGAGCTTTTCCCCAACGGGCCCATGTTAAGAAATGTAGTAAAATAAGACATCGAACTCTCATTGTCAATCAAAATTCTCTTAACATTATAGCATGGGTCATCGATCCCTACGATGACAAGTTGATCTTGATGAGGAACATACTCCTTCTAAGTCAGTCATTAAAAATGGAATGATCGATGCGAGACTTCTTTAACTCGCTCTTGAGAGATGGTAATGAGAACTTGATTAGATAGTATTGGTCCTCCATTGTTTCAATTTCTCCATTGTTTGATGATTATTTTGTTGTTTACGTGATGATTGTCTGGTTGCCCCGGTTGGAGGTATGTTTGTTTGAGTCGATTGATTCTTCACAAATCGACATGATATCCTTTCTGAATGAGCCTCTCAATTTCTTCTTTGAGTTGTTTGCATGCCTCGTAGTATGTCCACGACTTGATGGAAGTGACAATATTGCTCGATTTCACGAATTTGGTTTGATGGATGCGACCACTTGATATTTTTTCATCTCGAATAGCCATTAGGAGGTTAACATGAGATGTGTTGGCGTGTATTCTTTTTTTGGTGTGGTTCCGTCGTTGATATGGGGGGTGGTGGAGGAGATCACGCCTTGTTGCTTCTTTTGATAGGACTGTCGGTCCATTCCTTGGGGTGCTTTTAAGTTTTCTGTAGATTGCTCAAATTATTTGCGATTAATAGCCTCATCGGCATTTGTGCTTCCACGATGAACCAAGTGGCATATGGCGGACCTGTCTAATTAGTGGCAGTAAATGCTGGGCGGAGTCCTCCAACTCCTCTTAATAGTTAGTCTACTCAATTTGGCGAGCTTCTAAGGAGAACCTGAAGTATTCCTTAAGTGATTCACCTCATTGTGAATGGCGAGAGATGGAAGGAATCTTTAATGATCCTCTATTGCAATGAGCTGCAAAATCTTGGCAGTTAGTCAAAGGTATGGATGGATCCCTTGGAAGGGAGTAGAACCAAGTGTGAGCTTGCCCCTTGAGGGTGCGGAAAGACGACAAGCGGGTGTAGGCTCGTTGGATATGCATGATAGTCCATAATGATGTGTTCATGGGGCGTCATAGGAATCAATGCTGAAGCTTGAAACCAGAATAGAATGTTGAAGAATAGCTTCAGCTAAATGTGAGAATTCCTCATAGGTGCGGTGAGGAGGGAGATGATTTCTATCTTGAAGGTGAAATTATTGCATTAAGCATCATAATTACACGTATAACATGGATGAGGCGGGGATGAGAATGTGTCAAGCTACCGGCAATAATTGGTGGATTAGCGGTTGGTTGAAAGCGTGATGGATGAGTAGAACTAGTGTCAAGGAGATCGACATCCATGGTCAGGAAGTGGAGGAACTTCATTGTTAAGGAGATCGGCATTTTACCTCCATGATCGATCTTGGGGAGGTGTGTTTAAGTAGCGTTGTGTTCCTCTCAAAGTCGGATCATCTCATTTTGAGACTCTTCCATTGGCGGACATCTTCTAAAGAGATCCCGCACCCCATAGTCCCGTCTATGGGGAGTGAAGGCTTGGCGCCTTTGGTTCAAGATTTTTAAGAGTGGCGGAGTTGGGCGGGAGCTCCGTTGTGAGTATTATTTTGCCATAATGCGGGTTCCAATTGTGATTGATGGGTTCTTTTCCCACAGACGGCGTCAAACTGTTGCATGCTAGAAAACCAGTTGCGGTAGAGAAAAGTTTACATCTTAGCCTTGTTGTGAAATTCAGCACACACACATGTATTTAAAGAGTGAACAAGAAAACTCCAGAAATTTCACGTGGAAAACCTCGAAAAGAGGGAAAAACCACGAGGGCTAGTAAAAGCTTCCACTATGTATCTATTTTAGAGTACAAAATCTTCTCGATAACGGGATTACAGAATTGTATATGAGAAAGTGACAACGACTATGTAGTCACGTTCAGGTGATAACAATTGCTAGTGGTAGTGGATGATGCGAACGAGTGGCGGCGATGAAGGTCATCATGATGGATGGCGGAGGTTGTGGCGAGGATCTGGCGGCGACGGTGTGGTTGATCGTCAGTGGTACGATTGTGCTTGGAGGATCTTCAAGCTTTAGCTCTCTCCTCTCTCTCTTGGGCTTAGATCCCGCTCGAGGCTCGATTTATTTACTCCATGTTTGAGAGCTTTTTTGGGTTTGATATCCCAAAGTTTCCATGATATTTTAAGTTCTTGATTTGACCATTTCAACTTGGATGTCAGTTTTATATTAATTAAATTGTTGCGTTTTTTTTAAAATTTTTTGAATTTGACAAATTATTTTGACAAGGTGTCTAATTTAGGTTAAATTCCTTTTAGGCCATTTTGGGATTTGGAAGGATTTGCCAAACCTCAAGCTGGAATTTTATATTTTTTGGGCGAATGAAAGATGAAGTTATTCTGATGTATTGTCATGGGTTGTATTGTTATTGTAGTTATTTAAGGTGAGTGGTTCTTCCATAAATTGAGCATTTATGTTTGCCCTCTTTTTTGATTGTTAGTGGTTTGTTGTTGGACTTTTCACCATCCATTATGAGCATATGTATATCTTCATCTATCATCATTGTCATTTTCTTCTTCCTCTTCTGTTTTAGTTGATTCATCACTTAATTTGTTTTCGACTTCTTCCTTCCTCTCATTTCAATCTCCATTAAGGTAAAACAATTGAGAAGAAGAATGTAATCATTTTAGTATATATAGTCAAATGATAATTAGTCTACTAAGAGATTAATCATTTTTGAATATAAATGTTGTAATATAATACAAAGTCAACAATTCACATAATACTCGATTTCATGTTATTGGTGCAATAGATATTGGTTTAGGATGGATAAAATATCTCCAAGAAAATTCCATGAGAAAATGGGGTACATTGTGATGCTTGCACATATGGTAGAGCTCAATTTCCGAATAGGACCTTGGTACAATTAATTCTCAAATAAACTAGGTTAAAGCGATTAATAGCATTGCCAAAGCCATCTTCTTTAGTTTCAAATTCGATTTATATGTGGATCTTAAGATGGAATCCATTGGTTGCAAACTTATGTTGGAACTATGTTTGTTTGCATATGATGGTACAAAACATATTTTTAGCGAATTATTTTTTTTTTAAAATATACTTTAGTCAACTTTTTAAGAACTTCCACACAATATTGTTATGTAGAAAATCATATATGAGTTCATTATCCTATGTGTGTGTGATAGTTAAGTTTCTAAATTTGTGCATTGTTCCCAAAGTCTAAACACCATCTTAATAATTCAAAATTTAATCTTGGGAAGCTATAAGAAATGGAGATTTTTTACATTTGACAAGTAATTGAACATCAAAAGATGAAAGTTAGAATGTGAAGTTCAATAAAATTAGTTAAACTAAAGGTTAGGATATGAAATCAAGTACCTCAATTGAAAGGTACTATATTTGAATAATGAATCCTCAATTTATGTAAAAATAATTTGGTTGTGATCATGGTAGATCTATAATTTGCAATTACTGACAACAAGCTAGTGGAAGGGGTTTAGGGAGAAGGTCGGTTATTTGGGGTTGACAAATTGAGTCCATTGGTTTGATCGAGCCAATATAGTGTTGGTTTTTGTTTGAATTTTTGGTTCTTATCATTATTCTTATCCATTCCTAGGTGTTCAACTCATCAATTGGTCAATTCTCATTTTTAAGAATTAGCTTCCTGGAATCTAGGAAAAGTAGTTTAGTTTTTTAAATTTTAAGAATTTCTTCTCATTGTTTTTACATAGTAATTAGGATTTGAATTATATCTTAGTATTATTAATATTAGTCTTTTTTATGCAATAAAATTCAAATTTTTAGTTAAAAATTCTTGGATTGTAACATTTTACTCATTATCTCTTTCTCTTTCCTCCTTCTACCTAGTGGTTTCCAGATGGCGGTCGATCCTCTATACCTTCTAGCTTTTTTGGACATAATATAAGGAAGGGAAGGCACCAAGCAACCATATTTCTTTGGAAGCCTTTATTGGTAGCAATTTGCCAAAATAATAACTTTCTTGTTTGACAACAAACTATTGCAATCGAAAAAGAAATTTCGCAAGAGGTGTTTTCATGGAATCTTTATTGGTAAAGTAATCTCTTATATCTTGCATATAAGACTCTTGGATCATTTGACTACTATAATTCATTGAGTTTTGTATCATTTTTCTCATATCGGACCAACAAATTCTTACATTGTGGGAAAAATATGGTGAAGGCATAACTTAGCTACCAACGAATAAATTTTGAACACAAGTCAAAGGATGGCTTTTTTCCATTCAAGTTGAGAGCCATCAACAATGAAAATAAGTTTTGAAGAGCTTGCAAGCATGTTTAAGGCCTTGGAATGGATGTTTCTTTTGACTAAATATTTCTCTTTGTCCATTCATGTTCTTTTGGCTAGCTTATTTTGTGGCCTACTCATAGTTTTTTTGGCTAGATCATCTTTATTTGAGTTTAATCATACTATTTTGATTAGACTTGGTCTATTTTTTTTCGCTTAGGTGTCCCATTTTTGTGTAAGTATTTGCCTATGTTTATCAACCAATCTTAGAAGATTATATCTATTAAGAAGTTCATATATTGAGTAGGCCTCAGTTGCTTATATATCTTTTGATCTTCATTTTTTTAGCTTTTTTTGAATATTTTGATCTCATTTGATTTTTTAAGTTAAACTTAAGCACTAGAACTTTGAATTAGATGTTTGATATATTTAATCATCTACATTTCATCTTGATAAACATTTATATCTACTTGTAGTTGAATCATTAAATAATGTAAATTAAATTGTGCACTTCAATTATATAATTTTTTTGTCCTATAAACAATTTTCTTATATGAATTTTCTGAATAAAATAACTTTTTAAACAACAATTTGAAATAACAATTTTTCTACTATAATTTTATAGCGTTTGCAGTTACTCCAAATGGAACCCTAATAGTCAATTGAGGTGATGGAGGATACAATCCTTGTAATCCGTTGGAAGAAAATAGTAAAGATGCAAGGATGGGGAATTAGAGAAAGAAGAATTACTATTTCTTGACTCTTTAAGCATTCTCTTGAGTCCCTCACCTCCACCCTTTGCTTGGTATGATATGGGTCTTACTTCTACAGAACATTATTTGCTCTAATTTTCATGATTTTCTTCTTTTGAGTGGAAAAGGAAAATAAATAAACCTCAATTACGTTTGATGTAAATATTTTTCATATTAAGATCAAAATTTTGAATGTGAGCTCTATTATTTCAAAGCAACTTTGAGAGTAACATGTATAAATGCAAGTTTGGGAGACTGCTAGGGGATGTTTAAGCTTTGTGTTTGAAGTTCTCATTTCATTTGTCAATCTCAGAGTTTCTTTGAGTTTGAAGTTTTCATTTATGATTTATGGATATTTTGATAGTTGAATATTATTATCTTTCACATTATATTTCTAATTCGATGTCTCTTAAGTTGCCCCGCTAGAGACTTATAACGTGGGAAATTCAAGCTAATAATCAAGTTAGGACTGCTTGGTTCAATTTTATCTAAGATAGACGTATTGCCTATTTAACATTTGTTATTCACACAATAATATTATCTATCAATTGTAGTATATTTTGATTGATTTTATCTTCCTTGAACGCTGTGATATTATAATAATAATAAATTTTAAAAGATATTTATCTGGCGATTTATATCTTGATGTTTAGATTTTTGTAGATTTGGCGACACAAAATAGAAGAGGTACATGATTTATATGAGAAACAAGCTAAATTAGGAAGAAAGCTAAGGTCAGAATCTGTGATTAAAGGGAAGAAATTAAAAAAAAATTCTAATCAATTAACAAAAAAACATCGAGTTAAAACTAGAATTAATTCTATTCTTCTTAGAGCTGGATGGCAATATTGGGAAAGCCAAGAGGTTGTGGATTTCTCGGTTGGAGCTTCCATGGATATAGTGAAGCTTGCTGGAATTCTATAGCTAAGCTAGGAGCATCATGTCGCACACCCAAATTATCAAAAGGTTAATTCAACCCCTTTGAGTGTGACACGATAGATGTGGCCAAGAGAATCTATCGAATCATGCTGAGGTTTTGGAAAATTTTATAAAATTCAAATTCGTTCAAAAGATTCTAGAAGACCATAAGAGACTTTGGATGATATTGTAATATTCTTTATGTCTTCAAAATTTTCTAAAATATTCTGAATACTACAAAAAATAATTAGTCTCTGGAGCACTTTAGAATACTATAAATATTTATGATTGGTATAGAGTATTCTAAAACTCACTACTCATAATAATATTTTATTGTGAATTTAATATGTTCTTTGGTGGTGGATGAGGATTATAAATAGCGAGCCACTTATTTGTATCTATCTAAGAATTCCCAAGCTATCTAAGTCTTGTAAAGCTCTCTTTGTCTAGTGAAGGTTTTTCTCACCTTTTTTTTTCTTGTGTTCTCATGTTCTAATCCAACGTTGCATGAAGATAGGCTTGCTAAGGCTGCATAGACAGCTTGCCCAAAGTTAAGTCCCTTAGAAAACAGTTGGAAGGACAACTAATAGTTTGATTGTTGTATTTAGCATGACATGTACGTGGGTTTATTGGATTGAGGATTGTAGGTGGTTGGAGCTTTTGGCACCAGGTTGGTTGTTGTAGGTATTGAGTTTCCATATTATCATTCGTAGATATAGTGGCAATATCGAGTATTATTCCTAATGTGTTTTTTTTTCTAGATGATGAGTATGCTCTCTTTAAATGGGATTGTGTTTTTTTGTTCTCTTTTGGCAATTTTTTACTTGCTTTAATATACTAGTGCATGTAATAAGTCACATCTCATCGCACAATCTCTATTGTTCATCCCTATGTTGCATGGATACGACGAGATACTTTATTATTAAAACTTTGGGACAAGGACACGTGCAGATATAATATTATAATAATAATTTAAAATAATATATATATATTAAATAAGTAAAATATTAAAAAATAATAGTAATATAAGTCATTTAATCATAAAATTTAAATTAATTATTTAAGTAATATATATGTCTAATTTATTTTTTTGTTTGTTAATAATTTTAATGAATAAATTTTATTATCAATTCTAAATTTATAAATTTAATTATAATTTTAATTATTTATAATAAATATACCTTATAACTTCTTTTCACTCAAATCGTATTAACCAAATTCCTGAAACCCATTATGACAATTTAAAATATGATAAATTATATATAAAAATATTTTTATATAATATTAATTCAATTGTTTAGGACACACGTGTTCCTTTTAATTTTTAAATCGACGATCAAGCGTGTCCAACACATGGAGATGTCGACATCAATATTTTTTTTTAGAAGTGTCCGTGCATCATATGTTAGGCCAAACTTAAATGGAGGTTACTGCAGTTTTCTAAAATTGCAGCTGTGAAGTTGTACGAGAAGTTATTGTCTAAAAAGTTGTGGTGGATATTACAAATTTTTTTATTTTAAAGAAGTCAAATCATAGTTTTTGATAGCTACTTCACTTTGCCAAATTAGGTTGAAAAACATAGCTTTCTCATCACAGATTATTCAAAATGTAGCCTGAACGTAATTTTTCAAATGGTATTATATATCATTGTAAATCTTTATTACGTTTTTTTTTCAAGGATATAATATCATTTTGTTATGCATTATGTATCACAACAAAAAGGCAATTCATAATTTTTTGGTGTTTATTAGGGATGGCTAGAACTTGCCAGTGCTCGCCACTCTATGGGTCTATCACGCCTTTGATGGTAAATGAACCAATCGAAGAATCTCAATCCAGTAAAAACATCTATGATCTGGAAACAGAGAAAATATGCTCAAATTGTTTGTCGTTGGCTTGATATTGATGACATTCTATATAATATCTTATGATGATAAAACACTATGAATCTAAACTTTCAAACATTTTAATCCTTTCTAATCCCAGAAAATTATGATTTAAACAAACCGAGTAGATGCTTATACGTAGTTTTGAAGTAACATATTATTGTCATGCTTCAGTTGTCCAACCACAATTTAGACTATCAAAATGGAGTTGTTTGGAAGAGAAAAAATCTTCTCCAAAGGAGTTTGTTGATGAAAGGTTGTTTTCGAGGATGTAACAGCAACTAACTAACTCGGGGTCGAAAACACGAATTTGGTACATCATATTTTATGAGTTATACTCCATTTTTGCTTCTTTCAGTCTAATTGATTGTGTTTGATTCTTTAAAAAGCTGATATTTCTCCTTTTAGAAGGTATTTCTGAATCTACTGCAGTTGCAGAGAATGTAAGAACTCTCTCCTCTCAGATAACTCTTCCACTACTCTGCTGCGGTTAATGATGTAAATGTAAGACCTCTTTCTTCGCTCTCTCTTTCCCTCTCTCTCTCCTTTTCTTATCTGCTACAGTTTCAACAATTGAAGTTTCTGTTTAGAGTTTTATTTTATTCCCATGATTAAAAGAACTATTTGACATTCATTTTCAGAAAAAAGAGAAATAAGTCATTATCAGTCTTTGGAGCTTTGGTTTCTCCAAAACTTCATGCTCAGCTTTCATTTGAGACAGGTTTTCTTCTTTTTTCAAATCCACCCTTTTGGTTCTTCTCTCAGTTAAATTCGCTTTAAAACAAAATTTTCTGTTTTGTAGCTGGAAACCATTGTCGAAATAGCAAATATGAGGTCCTCTCTGATTTCTTCTTTTCTCAGTTGCAGAACAAACAGTAAATGTGGTTAGATTGAAATTTTCTTCTTTTTTTACTTTCCAAAACTGGACAATTAAATGCCTTCAATTGAATCCCAGATATTACAGTGTTCAATTTTATGTTATTTATACTGCTTTTGAACACTTTTTTAAATATTCTTTTGCATTTCATATAGTAGATTTAGTATAATTCATCCAAAAAAAAATGTTTCTCATCTAACTTTTATTAGTTCATAACAGTATAATAAATAAAATAATCAATTTAAAGCAAAAATTTCATTTACTGATTAAGCCATCTATTCATTTTCATAGCAATAAATACATTAATATTATTTGTGATGATATAATTGAAAGTAGCGATTGCCTAGAGTTCTTGAGCAAGAGTCTACACTCCATAATCCAACAATAAAACCAATACTCATACGGAACAAACCAAAATCATTATCATCATCATCATCATCACAAGAGCTGCTTCCTCGTTATGATTATTATGTTCATCACCTTCACAAGTCTTATGAAGTGATTTTCCACATCGTTTAGGATTTTCGTAGTAACTTGATTCATTAAAAGTATCACGTTGGATCCCCTCTGGGATTTTACCTGACAATTGATTATAGGATAAGTTGAAATAGTTCAATCCTTAGCTTCACAATGGAATTTGTGATTCCTTGAGAAACTTTCCAAGCTTTGAGACCAATATTGATTGGTGATTGATGATAGATTCAAGCTTATCAATCCGACTCATTAATTTTGGAACTTAGATTGTTACAAGAAAGATCCATTATTATCACAAGAGCAAGTATCTCTTTAAATTCTTGCTCCTCTCCTTTTATATCAATCATCAATGATTCTGACAAAGTGATATCATTAAAGACAGTATATCTTGGAGGAATCATAGGCACTAGCTTCTTAATAGGTATAGTCATTGAATTGAGAAATTTAAATGATTTTGGCAATGACCCTGAAAGAAAGTTATCTGCAAGATCCAAGATTTGAAGACCTTTTAATTTTGAGAGCTCGAAGGGAATTAATCCATAAAATTTATTTGATCGTAAGCGTAAGATTTTCAAAGAAGATAACATATCCCCAATCCATGAAGGTATATTTCTCATAAGTTTATTTTGTCCCATATCAAGAGTGATAAGTTTGCCACAATTTTTAAGAAATGGTATCCCCCCTTGAAAATTATTGTTGGTTAGGTGTAATGATAGTAACATTGGTAGGTTTTCCATCCAAAGTGGAATTAAACCCTAAAAATTATTATTTGCAAGGTTGATAACATTTAATGTCATAAAACTTGAAATATCACCCTTGCATTTTGGAATTTCTCCAAACAAATTATTATGTGATAGGTCAAGATTAATCATTGAAGGCATTTGGCATATTGAATATGGAATTCTACCAGAGAGAAAGTTCTCTGAAAGGTCTAGTACTTGTAATAAACTCTTGTTTGGATTTAAATACCACTCAATCCCATTCAAGAACTTATTATTAGAAAATAATACAAAACTCACAAAACTCTTGAGCTGGAAGATTCCTTCTAAGAGGTTTGATCTTAGATCAATACCCACTCCTATATTCAATGACATTGGAAGCTCACCTTTAATTGCATTATAAGACATGTTTAAGTAATAAAATTGAGATGAAATATTCCAAAACCAACTTGGAATGATATCAGAAATACCATTTTTGGAAAGATCTAATATAGAAATGGAATTTTGAGTTTGAAGCCAAGTTGGGAAATGAGGCCCTATAAAGCATGAACTTAAGAAAAGGTCATATATTTGAAATGGGGTAACCCAATATGAGCTAATCATGTTAAAATCCAAGTAATTGTTAGAAAGATCTAGATACGTCAATTGTGATAGATTTGCTAAATTAACATTTGAAAGACTATCTTGCAATTGGTTGTTACTAAGATCCAAATAACTAAAGTTATTGATTTGACCAAGGCTATGTGGAATAAGTCCGCTAAGATGATTACTTTGTAGATAAATATTTGTTAGATTTCTCATATTTCCAATCCACGGTGGTATGCTTCCATCTATAAGGTTATATGATAGATCCAAAATTCTTAATTTGAGAGCTCCCAAAAGATTACTAGGGATCATACCATGAAGTTCACAACTATATATAGAGAGTGTAGAAAGATTAGTCATGTTTGATAGCCAAGAAGGAATTGTAAAGTTCGAGAATTGATTGTAAGAAATTTCAATTGTATTGATAGTTGATGTGAAATTATAATAAGAAAGTGAAGTTGGAAGAGTTTGCAAGTTGTAGTCATATAAACGCAAAGTTAAAAGAGCTGAAAGCATACTAATCTCATGTAGCCAATTAGTAGTGAGTGCTAAATTCACTCGGCTCATATCTAGGTATTTCAGGAATACCCATAAGAGGTCAGAAGCAACAAGAGGATTCCCACTAAGGTCAAGGTATTGGAGTTTTGTCAAATTTCTAAGGTGAGGTGGAATTAATATATTGAGGGATGCTTGCATTGCGATAGTAAATACCAGCTAGGCACAAGTACTGCAAGTGTTGTAAGCGAGAGAGTGATGCAATGTCTAAAGATGTGGCATAGAGTTGTAGTTCTTGATCATTGAAATAAGAATAGCTCCAAAGAAAATTGAGCTTGACAACATGATCAGTTATGTTGCTGACACCCTTCCCACATACAACAATCCACTTGATTTCCAAGTCAAGAGAAGTAGATGATGATCAAATACTTTGCTTAAACTTGAGTTGCTTTCCTCAACTAATCCATGCAACTTACCAATAAAAAGGCTAAGAAATATTAGTAGCAAGGGAAGCTCAACCCTCTTCATTTTATTTTTGCTATTAAGCTATAATTCATATACATATATAAATTGATCTTACTTATAGCGCGGATTTGGATTGGGACAAAAAGTCTTTCTTTCAATGAGATTGTTGCGTGTACAACTCAAAATGTTAATTTTTATATTAGTTATTTTTAAGTTAGGAATTATGGCCACACGATTATATTTTTAAGTTAGGAATTATGGCCAGTGGTTGAGAGCTTAAGCTGTCAACCAAGAGGTCTTGAATTCAAAACTTGTATTAATTTGTCATTAAATTAACTCAAATATCTTAAGAAAAGAAATTAATTAATTAGTGATTAATAAAGTAATAATATTTCTTATGCTTATAATTAAATTCAATACCTTTGAATTCTAAAGATAATATTATAATTAATCAAAAAATTGCTTATTGACTAATTAAAGGCAGATGAATGAGTTATTATCTTTTAATCTTTAACTTACAAGACTTCGATAATTTTACTTAAAAAAAATAAAGAAATATATAAATATCAAATAGTTTTGAAAATTTAACTTATTTTTAAGAAACATATTGTACACTTTAATGGTAAGAAATAAAATGAAATAGAAAGTTGAAGATTCAAAGATAATAACTCATTTAGGCTAAGTCATAATTTCTAGCTTTAGGTTAGGGTGGTGCATGATTTGATGTTTGCTTTTATTTTATAATATTTTTTTGCTGGATGTTAGGTGTATGTTGACGAATGGTAGGGAGATCTTAGTCTAACCATTGTCTTTTGCAGGGGATTGTGCTTAAGGGATGCTGTAATAAAAAGATAAAATGCTTTTGCTATGCATGTGCTTATACCCTTAAGCATAATCTAATATAGGCCAGGTGGACTTGGTTACCCATGTATGGGGTGCTAAGTCTAATTTATATATATACATGCTTCGTATTGTATGGTTTGTTTCGCTAATCTCTATTTTGCAGGTTTTAGTTAGATTTCTTTTTTGCCATTTTCATGTAATTTTGCAATTAGGATTTTAAAATGATTGTTATGGAGTATTAGGGTGAACATTGGTTATAAGGCTATGCCTTATGTACCATGTCAAGCCTTTGGAGTAACCACATTCCAACCAACCAAAAGAAGGAAGAAGAAAGAAGAAAAAGAAAGAAGAAATGAAGAATGAAGACCCCCATAACAATGAATTCCTTCTTGATTGTAATTTATTTATTTGTAATCCGGGTTGTATAAGGGTAGAGCTCTGCTACCCAATTTTTTTTAAGTTTATGCAGTGGAGCTCGACCATAAATGACCGCTTATTCTTTTGCGCTAGCTTTATAAATTGATTGATGTTTGTTTAGTTTATGCATTAAGATGACATCTTTTCTTAGTTTATTTCTTACTTTGATGTATGGCCTGGATGACGATTAGGCTCGTAGGAAAATAAATTTTCTATCCAACTAATTAATTCAAACTAAAAATAAAATAACGCATAACCTCATCTAAAACTTAGGCTATAAATCAAGATAAAAATGCATATTATTTCACGCTTGATTGGAGGGCTTCCACCTTTACTAGAGAACTTGGCTTGACCTTTGAGAGCTATTGTGGAAACACACCTCCTTTTCTTGCTGATTTTGGCCCATAATTTAATTTCTCATGCATTAAGCATATGAATCCTAAAGTATGTGTCAAATGGATTGTCCAAAATCAAAATAAAAAATGGAACAAAATTTGCATTAGATTTAATTCATTAAATCATGCCCTACATGATCTAGTCCCTTATGGAGTGTGTTTAATGACTTAGTCTCTTTTTAAATAAATAACATCCTAGCTATCTTGCAAAAGCATATGACTTGCCTACATATTTTAAAATCGTAGGAGTTAGTTGGCGGCCACCCCCAGACGGTTGTAAGTCCAACAGTCGGGTGATTTATCCTCTCTTGTGGAGGTAAACTAAATACCCATTTTCACCTTAGATTTAGGTCGTGCTTTTGGCCTTCACCAAAGCTCCCTAGATTTAGGTTCAGAGGTTGCCACTTCCCTTTACAGGCTACGGGCATAAATCTTTACTTCTTAGGTATTTTCATGACCTTGCATCATGGAATTGTAAGCCCTAACTTTCTAATAAAAATTTAACACAAATAAATCAATTCAATTTAAAAAATATAAAGCCTAATCATAGGATAGTTTGGGATGCTTACTAGGCTTTCTAGTATCCTAAGCATCCCCTACTTATCTTCATTTGGCTTCGATAAGAACTACCTCCTCATGATCGATCCCACTTGACTTTCTTAAAATAAACCAATCGATTGATAGTCCTACCTTTCAAAATCTTTGGAGACAATAATCATTTACCTTAATCCAGAGTATTCTTAAGGAGCCTTGTTTCTTAGTATGTAATTAATTATGGGGGCTTGCCCCTATAGGGAACTTAACAAACTCGATTTAAAATAAATCATGCTTTACTTTTTCATGTAAAGTAGGGGAAGAATCTCTGGTACATTTCAAAGACCCATAGTCCTTAGGAGTCCTTATTAAGATAATTAGGTCTATTGTAGGGTGGTGAGTTCTATCTTTCGAGATAGTGCACATTTCCTCAATGTCATATCCGATTACTCTAATAAGAACATCTGCGGATCTGCGTGGTGTCCTGACAAAGACATTTTATATTTCTATTTTCATTTATTCTCTTTTTCGAAAGGGGATAGATGAAGGCATGAATATATATTTCACCAAACAAGTCAACTTAGTCATTTGACCAAGTTAACCCTTAGCCCAAATGAACCAAAACTTGCCAAAACTCTTCCTACATCAAATTGATTGAAACCAATGATTTGAATTAACACAAAATCAATATTTATAATACTTGATTGAGCCAAACCAAGCCCAATCGGCTATTCCAAGTTCACTCAAATTAGCCTAAAGGACCAAATTGGGTCAAATCATGATCTAACCTAAATTGATTGCAATCAATGCCTCAAGTTCATTCCAAATTGATTATTGAACTTGTTTAAAGCTATAATTGAGCCTAATTTAACCAATTGGTCAACTTAACACATCCTAACCCAAATTGACCTAATGGGTCAAATTAGTCAAAATTCAAATTAAATCTAAATTGATTCAAACCAAAGACTACGTTCATCTTCAATTAGCCAATTGAAAATGAATCAACCCATAACCTAAACCAATTTGGCCAATTTTGGTCAAATCGGTCAACTTGTCCCACCCATTTGATTCTAAATTAGCTAAAATCAATCTTAAGCCAAATTTAATCAAATTGATCATACCAAAATTTTTCAAATTATCATTTGAACCTAACATAAGCCTTAGTTTAACCCAATCTGACCAATTGGTCAACCTAACCCGATATGACCCAATGTGACCCATATGACCCAAATTGAGCCAAATCCGTTGAAGCCAAGTCATGCCCCATTAGGGGTTGATCAAACCTGACCCAAACCCATTTGGGCTCAGCCTAAAATCAACCCAACCCAATTAAATCTCTCATGGATCCTCCCCCCATAGGATTTCACTTAAAAATCAGGTTGATTTTCACGAGGAAGCGGCGACGATTGAAGAATACATCATTCCGAAGTGAAGGCAAAGGCTACACTCATTCCAAAGCTTCCTCTTGCACTTAGGAGCTCACTCGGATCTTCACTGCCACCGAAAACCATCCCCGATGAGGTAATTTCACCAAACTTTAGCCGGCCTTAAGAATTTCTATTTATGTCGATTCTTGCATAATTTTTAGGAATTTCCTTAGAGAATCCTTGCATTTCTCATTTTATTTAGTCCGAATATGAATCGGGAGATTTTTCAGTGAAAATTGTCATGAAAAAGAGCCAAATTGGATGAAATTCGGTTCAAAATCGTGAAAAATCCCGTCAGATGAACAATGTTCTGCTACTTTCGCCTGCTGGAAAGCAACCGCCGTCCGATCCCACCGTTCGGGGATCGGATGGCTCAAATCACGCAATCACGTGATTTGGATCCGCAATTGCATGGTTTGGATCCGCGATCACACAATTCAGATTCGCAGATCATGCAGTCCAGATCACGTAGATCGATTCGACCATTTGATCCACGATCGGGTCCGAATCCGATCGCGTCTATCCCTTTCCTCGTTGACGGCGGGCCAATCACGGCCGCGCGCATGCCATGCGTAACGGTACACCCGTGCGGTACCCGCGTTGCCCGTTAGCTCCCGCGGTGCTAACTGGGTTAAGTGGGAAAATCACCTATTTTCTGATTTTAAAAATTATTTAAGTTGCTTAAAAGTTTGCAAATTTATAAAAACTAAAATACTAAATGCAAAATTACAAATAAGGGCTCTTTGGATTCATCTTTCCGAGAAATCCAAGGAACCAAAAATCCTCATATTCCACTAGATGGTTTAAGCTTAATTTAAGTTTTAGTGAAAAATCAAAATGCATTTATTGCTCTAAAAACACAAGTCTAATTGAATTAAAATTTTCAGAGATTGAAATAAGAGTTAAAACACACCCACCATAAAAATCTCAAGTGAAATGGACTTCGAAATTGGGAGAAATTAAATTTTGAAGTTCAAATTATTCATTTTGATAGAACAAATTAAATAAAAATTCATAAAATTACAAAGAAATCATCAAAATAACTTAAATCACTTCAGTTAACATCTAGGATCCTTAAGAAAAAAATGTCAGATTCTAAAGCCTAATTAACCCTAAATAAACACTTAAGATTAAACTTTAATCAATTAAGGAATTAATTAAAATATAACCTAAAATAATAATAATTTAACTATCAAATCAAAATTAGAAATGATATAATACCAATGATTGGTAATCAAACTTTAATTAAAAAATAACATATATTACTCAAAAATAAAATTAAATTAAACCTAACTGAGTTAATGAAATTTAGTTAAATGATGAGATCTTTAAATCAAACTCATAATTGAATAAATCAATGAAACTTTGATATAAAATCAAACTAATCTTGTCAAACCTACACCAAGCATTGAATCTTAATCATATGAAACTACTTAACAAATTAAAATAAATTAAATATTAATTAATCATTAAATAAACTAAAAATAAAATTGGTTAATAAACCCATTAAATTACATGAAGGTAATTAATCAATCAAAACATTTAATTAAATTATTAATCAATCAAATTACATGAAGGTAAGCAAATACAAAACAAATGTAACAAACACTAATCAAATCAAATCAAACTAAATCATTCAAATAAATCAATTCATAAAACCATAAATCAAATCAAATTAAAAATGTGTTTAACATAAAATAAAAATTATGATTCTTAAATATTCTTTAATTGATTAAATCCTTAATTGAGCCAATTTATGTTCACTTCAACTTATGATTAGTTAATTAATAAAAAGCAGGTAAATTTAATATGATTTAATTAAGGATCCAACTTAATTAATTCATAAAATTCACTTAATTATTATTAAACCAAATTAAATCACAAACATGAGCATGAAAGATTAGCAAACCTCTTCTTATATTTCTTAAATCAAATCAAACATGAAATCAAAATGACATTAAGAAGCTTTAGCTTATTTTAAATAATCTTATTTAAAATGATTGCCCTTAGAATTTAATTGGATTGAATGAAATCATGTGCTTATGTTCTTTTATCTCTTTCCAATCATATTAAATGTTGTTTGCCATATATGATCATGCATTCATCTTTTTCAAAAAATTAATTAAACAAAATGATTTCTTTTATGCCAAATTGCATGTGTTGAGTTAAATTAAAAATAGGCATGGCAATTATCACTATTAAATCAAAATTACTTTCAAAAGTGCATAAATCATTTATGGATCACCAATTAGCTCTCAACCCCATCCTCTTAGACTTAGGAATCTTCTAGACACTAAGAACTCCTTAGTCATAAGACACTTCTAGTGATTAGGTGAATACTTAATCTAAGCCTAGAGACTTAGAAGTGTTAATCATAAGATTAGGCTATGCCTTAGGGTTTAAGAAAATTACCCATCCTATATCCTAAACCTAATATAGATACACTTTCTCAAATCAAATCCAGATTCAATTCTCAAACTAAATCTCAAATTAAAATTCAAGTTCCAAATCTAATTTCAAATTTGACTCCAAATGATTGAAACCTAAAATCAAATTCAAATCCTAAAACCCTTCCTAAGCCATATGAACCACATTCGTAAGCTTAGACAAACTCCCTTTATATCAAATCAAACTCAATTGATTTCTTATAAATCTATTATTCTTTTATTTATATTCACAAATATAAATGAAATCCAAATTCAAATGACCACAACTATATCGAAAATCAAATCCAAACTCAATCTAAGCCCTTTAAGCCAATTCTTTAGACTTAGCCAAATTATATCCAAATCATGTCAAAACCAATGGATTTTCTCTCAAATCAATCATTCATTTGATCATTTATCCAAATATAAATAAAATCTATAATCATCAAACCAAATTCAAGTCAACCCTAGTCAAGCCTAACTTAGCCCTTTTGACTTAAAACTTTCAATTGAGCCAAAACCTATTGGACTCCAAATTGATTGCCGTTGAATTTATATTTTAATCGATATATAAGTTCAACTAAACTCAAATCAAACCAAAATCAAACTAATTGACCCATTACTTGTCCACTTGAAAAAAACTAAAGGATTCATTTGAGCCAACTTCCAATCCAACCTAAATTGGATTGAACCAAGCTCACCAAAACCTTCCACTATGATTATTGGTCACCCAAGGATGATCAATTACAATCAATTAGCTCAAACCAAATCAACTTAGTCACTTGACCCAATCAACCCACAAATGAACTAGCCAAAACTCATCATACACCAAATTGATTGAAACCAATGATTTGAATTTACCCAAAATTAATATTTAAATATGACCTGACCATAAATTGAGCCAAACTAAGCCCAATTGGCCATTCGATCCAAGTTGATCCAAATTGGCCTAAAGGACCAAATTGGGTCAAATCCTGATCTAACTTAAATTGATTGCAACCAATGACTCAAGTTCATTCCAAATTGATTATTGAACTTGACCAAAGCTATAATTAAACCCAATTTGATCAATCTAGCCCAATTGAGTCAATAAGCCCAAATATGCCTAAAGGGTCAATTTGGCCTAAATCAAAATTAAATCAAAATTAATTCAAACTAAACACCACATTCATATTTAATTAGCTGATTGAATCAATCATTGTCAATTTGAAATTTTAGTCAAATTGGTCAACTTGACCCATATGACCCATATAAGCCAAATGGTCTCAAATCAAGCCAAGACCTATATGATCAAACCTGACCCAAACCATTTGAGATCTACCCAAAATCAACTCAACCCATTAAATGGATCCTCCCCCAAATAGGATTCCACCCAACCTCATTTAATTCTCCCTCATCACATGCACTTAACTCCTCACCAACATTTGCATTGAATATAACTAATCATATGATAGCAAGAGAGGACTTTGGAGCGAAAATCTAAAGTTCTCAATCAATCCATCATCCATCTCAACCACTCCAAGTAAGATGACAATCAATTTGGAGACAAAAAAAATTAAAAAAAGAATGGGTTTTCGGCCATTATAAAAGGAGGGGGAAATAAGACTTTAGCTATCTTCTTCCCACCACCATTCAACCCCCAAAAACTCTTCAAAGCAAAAAGGAACCCATCCTCCACCTCTTTGAGTCATTTTTGAGCTCAAAAACACAAATAGTTACTTTTCCAGCGAGGCGATGATAAACATCGAAGAAGACGACGTTCCGAAGGTAGGTAAGGGTTAAAAATCATTCCAAAGCTTCCTCACATACCTAGGAGTTCGCTCGGATCTTCACCATCACTGGAAACCATCTCCGACGAGGTAAATTTAGCCAAACTTTAGCTGGCCTTAATTTTTCATATTTTGTGTTAATTTTCTTACAATTTTAGGAATTTCCCCTAGATAATCCCATGTTTTTACTTTAAATCATCTCAATTTGAAAAATAAAATTTTTTTGGTGTGAATCGATATAAAAATGGGTTCATTTGTTTTTCCTTTAAAAAAAATGCCTCAAATCAATGTTCATCATCATGTCTACAGCCATGCCATCTAATCCAATCTGCTGGATCCTGGATCATGCTGGATCGCGGGTAATATGGGCCTTTCAATGCGCACTGGACCCTTCTGATCGATGGTTCGAACGGCCGACGACGACGTCGCATCACACGATCCGCCTCCCACTACGCATCCGATACCGCCCTCAAGATCGACGACGGTTTGCCATCCATGGGATGACCGATCTTCTCATCCAAACCGCTGATGTGGCAACATGCGTCCAACTGTGAGGCGCGACGTGGTGCCGCATCGCCACATCAGTGTCATGCATATTTTTGATTTAAAAAATTAATTTAAATCACCTTAATCTTCAAAAATTCATAGAAAATAAAATTCTTAACCAAAAATCAACAAAAACAAAATTCCCAAATCTTACTGAGGATTTTGAGCTTAATTTGAGTTTTAGTAAAATTTAAATTTCATTAATTAAACCAAAAATATATGTCAGATTAAGTTGAAATATTCAAGGATTGAAACTAAAGTTAAAACACATATATCATAAAATTTTAAGTGAAAATGACTTTTGGATTGGGAGAAATTAAATTTTTGAAGTTTAGATTATCCATTTTAATAAAATAAATTAAATAAAAATTCAAAAATTTACAAAAAATCTTCAAAATGGCTTAAATCAGTTCAATTGACATCTAAGACTCTTAAGAGAATAATGTGATTTTTTAAATTCTAATGAACCCCAAACAAACACTTAAGATTAAAGTTCAATCAATTAAGGACTTAATTAAAATATAATCTAAAAATAATTTAAATATCAAAATGAAAATCAGAAATGAAATAATACTGGCAATTATTAATCAAACCTCAAATTAGGAAAACATCATCCTTAAGAGGAAATTAAATTAAATATGATTAAACCTATTTAAGTTAATAAAACTCAATTAAACGATTAAATCTTAAATCAAACTTAAAATTAAACAATTATGAAACTTTAATCAAACCAAGATAACTAAACCTACACTAAGCATGGAACCTTAATCATATGAAACTCCTTAATGAGTATAAATAAATTGAAACTAATTAATCACTAAATAAACTAAAAACAATCAAATGATTAATAAACCAATTCAACATAATCATTTAATACTAATCGAATTAAGCCAAATAAAGTTAAAGTAAACTTAATTAACATTAAATCACATCCATTTGGAATAAGATAATTATTAAATATTTCAACATGTTAATGAAATCAAATAAACATAATAAATGAATCAAATCAAATAAAACTCTAATCATAAATAGTCAAGCTTAATTGAAATGAAATAAATAATTAATTCACTTAATAACAATGATGGTAATAACAATAATCCTTTAATCAAAGCAAACTTAAGGAAAACATTTAACTAAATCAAATCACTCACATGTGGGAAATTAAAATTTAATTACCCATAATCAAACTTAATTAATCAAACATCTAATTAATGCAAACTTAATGAATTAATCCATCATCTTAATTAATCAAATTAATTTAAATAAGTTACATTAAAGCTAACTCTAAAATTAAGCTTAAATCAAACCCCGTAAGTAAGCTAATTAAGTTAATCAAATTAATCATATTAAACCTAAGCTTAATCAAATATAATCAAGATGCAATTAAGTACTAATCAAAATCTAAATTAAACCAAATTAACTTTCTAAATCAGTTAAAATTAATTTCAATCAAGCATATTAATTAATTTACTAATTAATTTGATCACACATCTTAAGTAAACTAATTAAAGTCAATCATATTAAATTTAAACTTAATCAAACATAAATGCAATTAAATACCAATCAATTCTTAATTTAAACTTAAATCATTAAGTCATTAATTACATCATTAACCTAAACAAATATGAAATCAAATTGAAAATTAAACAAACCTTTATAATTAAAATAAATACACTTCTTAATTAAACTAATCACATAATCACATTGAACCTAAGCAAATCCATAGACTAATAAAGCTAATCAAATCAAATTAAATTAAATTAAGAAAGACTCTCATCAATTTAATATGTAATCAAATCAAATCTTATTCAACCAACTTAAATAAGATAAACTAATTAACTATCCAATGTTTGAAGTCAAAATACAAACCAAACTTCAATAAATAAAGAATCAAACTCAATTAAAATTAGAATAAAATCTCAATTAATCTAATTCGATCAAACTACAAATAAATGAACCATAATCAAATCAAATAAGCATAAACTTAAGTCACATAATCTTAATCAAAGAAAATAATTAAATATTAATTTATAAGGATATTGAATTATCAAGATTTAATTAAACCAAAATATCTAATCTAAAATTAATTAACCAAAAATACATGAATTTAAACAAACTTAAATTTCATTAGAAATTAAGGATATTGAATTATCAAGATGCAATTAAACTAAAATATCAAAATCAAAATCAATCAATCAAATACTTAAATAAACTCAAATTCTAAATTCTAAATCAAGTCAAATAAATCAAATCAAATGAATTACACAAATTCAAATGGGCTAATTAAGATACTTAAGGACCTTAGTTAGATTCTTTAGGAGTTATGATATAGAATAGGGTGAGTTCTGTCTACAAATAGAATTAACTCTACTCTTCATTCTTGAAAACCTAAACATCATTTTAACCAAATAAAATTGAAATAAAAATTAAAAAAAAAAAAACAAATCATTAAACCAAAGGTAAAATTTAAACAAATTCAAACTCCAAATTGAAACTTAAACTAAAGACGTCTAGTAAAGTATTGTCACACAAGCCTTAAGCACACACATTAGATTGTTAAGTCACCACTTTTAGTGCTAAGTTAGGGCATTGTATGTATGATGTTGTGTTTTATTTTATGATTTAATGTTTTAGACTAGATGTTAAGGGTATGTTTCATAGACTGGATGTTAGGCCATTATTAGTCTAATGGGGGTTGTGCTAAAGGTGCCGCTGTAATAAAAATATAAATATGTTTGCTATGCAGGTTGCTTAGCCCTTAAGCATAACTCACATTAGGACGGGTGGGCTTGGTTACCCATGTGCGGGTGTTAAGTCCAAAATTATTCATATAACTACTTGGGTTGTATGGTGTGTTTAGCTAACATTTATTTTGTATGTGTAGCTAGATTTACTTTTTCTATTTTTGATGTAATTTTGCATTAGGAATTAGAATTAGTATTATGGGGATTAGGATGAGCGGTGTAAGGCTTAGTCCACGGGGTACCTGTGATGCCTTTGGAGAAAATCAAATGCAAAGAAAGAGAAGGAAGAATGAGAAAAAGAAGACCTCCATAGTATGTATTATTTTTTATAATCTGGGTTGTATAAGGGTAGATCTCGGCTACCCATATTTTTTTCTCTTTTCGGGATGTATAGAAGAACCCGATCGCATTAGCATTTTATTATTTTATGGTAGTCTATAAAATTGTTTGATGTTGTGTTTAGATTATGCATTAGAATAGCATGTTTTTCATAGTTTCTTTATGATTGATGCTTGAATGTGTGGCCTAGATGCGGTAGGCTCTTAGGATAAAATTAAATTTTGTATCCCACTAATAACTCATAATCTCACATAAAAGCCTAAGAATTAAATCAAGATAATAAAATTTTTAACAACCCCTTAGATGGATGAATGAATGTATAATATCATGCATGTCATATTCTTCCACTCTCATTAAGAGGGGGTTTCCATCTTTGCTAGATAATGAAGGCTTAACCTATGAGAGCCTTTGAAGAAACACATTTTCTCTTGATTTGACCCATAATCAAGTTCTCATGCATTTAGGCATATAAAATCCTATAACTTGTCAAAACAAAGAGCTCAAAAGAATTAAATAAATTTGAGCATTAGATTTAGTCATGAATTCACATCACTCATGCTCAAGTCTCTTAGGGAGTTTAAGGACTTTGTCTCCTTTCTAAATAAAAAACAACCTAGCCATCTTGCAAAGCATAAGACTTGCCTACATAGATTTAAAGCGTAGGAGGAGTTAGCTGGCTGCCACTCAAGGCAGTAATAAGTCTAACAGTCAGGTGATTTATTCTCTCTTGTGGAGGTAAATCTTATACCCATTTTTACCTTAGATTTAGGTCGTGGTTTGACCCTCACCAAAGCTCCTTAACTTAGGATCCGAGGTTGTTGTTTCCTTCTACAAGTATAAATCCTCACCTCTTAAGCATTTCTACAATCTTATGTTGTGAGATTATAAGCTTTAGCAATCTAATAAAATGTCAACTCAAATAATTAACTCTCTTCAATTTCAAAAATATAAAGCCCAACCATAGGATAGATTGGAATACTCACTAGGCTTCTTAGTATCATGAGCATTTCCTACTTTCTCCATTTGGATTCCAAAAATAATTCTTCTCCTTAATCTATCCCATTTGATTTTCTAAAATAGCCAATCCTTTGATAGTCTTAACCTTGAAATCTTTGGAGACCCTAATTGTCAACATTAATCGAGAGTATTCTTAAGAAATTCTATTCCTTAGGATGTAATTAACTATGGGGGCTTGCCTCCATAGGAAACTTAATGAACCCGGCTTAAAATAAATCCTACTTTACTTTTCCATGTAAAGTAGGGGAAAGATCTCTGGTATATTCAAAGACTCATCATGCCTCAAAAGTCCTTATTAGGTGATTAGGTCCATTATAGGGTGGTAATTTCTATCTTTCGAGATATTACATTATTCCTTAATATCGTACCCGATCACTTCAATAAGTACCCTAAGATCTGGTGTCCCACATCCTCAAAAAAAAAACATCACATTTTTTAGCGACTGGGGGAGTTCCTCTCTCCATCTTTAGTAAATAATTATTGTCTCCAAGCATCGATAGTGAACTTATATTTATATAGGCCTGAGACTATCATTCTTTCCATTGTCACTTAGCTTATTTCATCCTTAAGCAAAGCTTGCCAATATCTTTTAGGTTTTAGGACCTCACTCCATGTAGGTCTTAAAATCCCTATTGGGTTCCCCCAATAGGTGAAAATTAGAATTAATCAAACAAAGAAGATGACCAAAATTAAGAACCTCTTCACCATCTTGATGGTGAGGCAAGGTTCATCCATGGACAATAAGAAAATAAAACTCTTCTATAAAATAACATGTCTTTCCAAAAGCACTTTTACAAAATCCACATAATAAGAGATCTTTACACAAAAATTTGTAAGAACATTTAAAAAAAGGCACAAAATACATATAACCAAACCTCGTTTAACAAATCATATGATTATTACATGGAGGTTCTTTTCAAAATCAAAACGAACATTTTTAATGACTTTTTCAAAAGCACATTTTCTTTGAAAATAGCTATCCCTGTCCCACACACTCAAATTTGTTGGATGGAGATTCTATTTTCGAATTAAATTATAATATAAAACTAAAACTCCAGCATACTTACTTGCTAGAGTTGAAGTTTTCCCCTTTCAAAAGCAATAAATCATACACACACAGAAGTCAAGACATATTTGAACTCCCCACTTGACATACCCAAGTTTATCAAATGAGAGTTCTCCTTCCTTTGGAGAAGATAGAGCAAATTGAATTTTATTTGTATTTGTCTGATAAAACTCCTTCTTGGCAAAATCTTGGACTTCAAAATACATTGGGAGCCCATTTGACATGTCCAAGTTTAACAAATGAGAACCCCCTTTTTTGAAAATCATAAGAACAAATTGAACTCCATTTAACATACATAAGTTGTTAAATAAGTTCTTTTCTTTCAAAAATTATAAACACATTTGACTTTTACCTAACATACCAAATTTATTTTGTAAGTGTAGCTTGATTTAATTTTCTTATTTTTAATATAATTTTATATTAAGAATTATGATTAGTGTTATGGAGGATTAGGATGAGCAGTGGCCAGAAGGCTTAGTCCCTGGGGTGTCTTGTTATGTCTTTGGAGTAAATCAAATCAAAAGAAAGAGAATGAAGAAATGAAGAAAAGAAGACCCCCATAGTATGTATTATTTTTGTAATTTGGGTTGTATAAGGGTAGAGCTACCCATCTTTTTTTTTCTATTTTGAGTATGCGGTTTTCGACCCACCGACTTTTATTCTTTTGCAGTAGCTATAAAAAATTATTTGATGTTGTGTTTAGATTGCTCATTAAAAATAACATGCTTTCCATAGTTTCTTTATGATTGATGTTTGAATGTGTGGCTTGGATACGGTAGACTCTTAGGATGAAATTAATTTTTGTATCCCAATTAATAACTCATAGTTAAAATTTTTAAACAACTCATAACCTCACATAAAAGCCTAGAAATTAAATCAAGACAACAAAATATTTAGCAACCCCTTAGTTGGATGATTGTATGTATAAATCATGCATGTCATAATCTTCACTCTTGTTAAGAGGGGGCTTCCATCTGTGCCAGAGAATAAAGGCTTAACTTGTGAGAGCCTTTGATAAAAGAACACCCCTTTCTCTCTTAATTTGGCCCATAATCAAGTTCTCATGCATTTAGGCATACAAAATCTCATAACCTATGTCAAAATAAAGAGTATAGAAGAATCAAATAAATTTGATAAAATTTGCATTATATTATGTCAAGAATTCATATCACTCATGCTCTAGTCTCTCAAGGAGTGAGTTTAAGGACTTAGTCTCCTTTCTAAATAAACAACAACCTAGCCATCTTGCAAAGCGTAAGACTTGCCTACATGGATTTAAAGCATAGATGGAGTTACTTGGCGACCACTATAGGCGGTTGTAAGTCCAATAGTCGGAGGATCTATCCTCTCTTGTGGAGGTAGACCATTATATCCACCTTTCGCTTAGATTTAGGACATGCTTGTGGCTTGTACCAAAGATCCCTAGCTTAGGATCCGAGGTAGCTATTTCCTTCGGGCTACGATCATAAATTCTGACTTCTTAGGCATTTCCACAATCTTATGTTGTGGGATTATAAGTCCTATTCTAATAAAATGTCAACTCAAACAATTAATTCTCTTCAAATTCAAATATATAAAGCCCAACCATAGGATGGATTAGAGTGCTCACTAGGCTTCCTAGTATCATGAACACTCCATACTTGTCTCCTTTTTAATAAAACTCTTCCCTCTCCCACTTGATTTCCAAAAATAAAATCAATCCTTTGATAGTCCTATCTTTGAATTCTTTGGAGACAATAATCGTCTACTTTAACCGAGAGTATTCTTAAGGGATTCACTTCCCATAAGATGAAATTAACTATCGAGGCTTGCTTCCATAGGGAACTTAACAAACCCAATTTAAATAAACCCTGTTTTACTTTTCCATGTACAGTAGGGGAAAAATCTCATATATTCGAAGACCCATGATGCTTTAGGAGACCTTATTAGATGATTTGGTCCATTATAGGGTAGTGACTTCTATCTTTCCAGATAATACACTATTCTTTTTACTCATACCATCTAATAAGTATATCTGGATCTACATGTGTCACATATACACATAAAGCACCAAACACATCACAAAAAATAAACACCACAATACCTAAACTAAGAGGTAGAGAATCACGATCTTAGTTCAATGCAATCTCATGCAAAGGGCATAAGAGAGCTAAGAAGATTTGGTTTGAAAATGGTAGAAAATTGATTTCATGTCAATGACATGAAGGGAGATCCATTGGGGAATCACACATGAGTTGGATTTGATTTATGCCAAAGTCATAAAAGAGGGGAAAGATCGCAAGGGATTGAGATTTGATTTAAGTTTGTTTGATTTTGTTTGCAAGGAATATGTTCAGAATGAAGATTTGATTTGATTTATTTTAATTTGTTTGATTTGATTTGTAGAAAGGAGATCCACTGGGGATACAGGTTTGAATTTGTTTAGTTGGTTTGTTTGGAGGCATATCCACTGAGAATATATGCTTGAATCCACTGTGGATCAAGATTGGGTTTATTTTGGTTTGATTTTGTTTATGATTAGGCTCCACTAGGGAGAAGAGTAAGGTTGTAATCGAGCTGAGTATTTATAGGATTGGTCTTGGCTTGAATAAATTAATAATTATTCATGTTCGGTTCATGTTCGAGACGAGCTTTTGTATATATGTTCAAACCTGACTTGCTTAATTTTATCTATGTTCAAGCTTGATTTGTATTTCTCTTGTTTGAAATAATCGAATGAATATATAATTGAGTTAATTAATGAGTTTTAAATGAGTACTTAATTTTCTAATTTTTTGGTATAAATATCCTCTTAAATTTCATGCAAGTTTTTCACACAATACAAAATCTAGATTCTAAAACGAAATTAAATCACGAAAATTTTAATAAGGGTTAATTTGGCTAAAGCATATATAAAAATTAAGAGCTAAATATTCTGATAATATGATGCTAACGGAAGTCAATGTGAAGACGAGGGAGTGGTTGGTGGAAGTCAATGTGAAGACGATGGAGTGGTCGGTGGACGTCAATGTGAAGATGATGAGTTAGAGCTTCACTTCAAGGGAAGAAGTCAGCCTAGGGCTTAGGGCATGAACTGCAAATGTGAGAATAAGAAAAAATCGAGATCCTGAGACTTTCTCCCCAGTGAGTGGTGACTTGAGTTTGTTGGGTCACCAATTTAAAAGTAATTTTTAGCCTTACTTAAACATTTATATAATTCATATATGTGTTTTAATTTTTTACTTTGAGCATTTGTCCTATAATTTATAAAGCTATAATCTCAATTATATTATATAAATATATAATTAAATGTATCATATATTTTATAAATTATATTACTAAATTATAATATATTTTTATTAAATATATAATTAAAAAATTTATAAGTTATATTTACTCATATTTTTAAGATAATAAATGAATTATCACAGAGCTTAATATCAAGTATTCAATAAGTTGTTAAACAATAAATGAGTATATTCATGAAGATAAACAAACAAGTATGATCATGTTCATGTTTAGTTCATTTAACCTTCAAGTTTTCAAAAAACGTTCAAGCTTATTTGTTTATTAATTTGAAGAAACATGAACGAGCATTAATCGAGTTAGTTAGTTCAACGAGCACATTGGTTCATTTACAACCCTAGAGAAGAGTTTGATTTGACTCCACTAGGATGTTAGTTTTGAATTTTATTTGTTTATTGATTTGAGTTGATTTGATTTAGTTTGATTTAATTTATGGACCCTATCGGTGTGTGATGGACTGCACTAAGAAGGAGCCACAGGGGAGCGTTGACATATCTTAAATTTACTAATCCAAAGGGGTAGTTTGCCAGCTAAAGGATAATAGTATCCACTATAAGAGTTGCCTTTTTGCAACGGCTGTGCTCGGAAGAAAGTACATGGACTTACATCTTTTAAAGTGAAACATTTTGGGATGATCATTTGCTAGCATAAATCGAACACAGAGTGAGTGTCGTTGAGGATCTTACCTCAACTCGAATGTAGTCAAGATTGATTTCATTTTATTTGATTTAATATGGACCCTGTTGGTGTGCGATGAACCACATTAAGAAGGAGCCACGGGAGCCTTGACCTATCTTAGATTTTTCAGTCCAAAGTTGTAGTCTCTCAGCCGAAGGTTAGGACTATCCAACCTAAGGGTTGCCTTTTGGTGTGCAACGACTATGCTAGGAGGAAAGTGCAAGGACTTACATCTTCCTAAGCGGGAACAACCTCTAGGGTGACATGTTGGTAGCACAATAAATCAAATCCAACCTAGGGAGACTATTGAGTTAGTTTTGTTAAGAGACTTATCTCAACTCAAGAGTAGTCAATGCAATTATTATAGGGAGTTTTGCTGACATTGTCCAAAGATAGGATGCCTGCTTGAAAAAATATGTCATTGGGGACATTCTCCTAATCCACAAGCAAATATATTTTGTTTGTTTATATATGTTTGTATGGACCCTATTGATGTGCGAGGGAGCACACCGAGAAGAAGCCACAGGAGCTTTGACAAAAACATTGATTGAAGTTACACAAAGAATTAGCGTTAGATGTCAAAATCAGATAAAAATAACGATTAAAATCTTTTATGGAAGAGCAATAAAAGATCTAAGTAGTAATTCTAAAATATATTTTTGATTAAAAGGTGAACTAACTTAATTTCTTCACATCCAACTAAATATAATGACATAAAGAAAATGCTGCATAAATGAAAATATGCAAAGCTTAGTGGAGAAATCTCTCTCTCTCTCTCTCTCTCTCTCTCTCTCTCTCTCTATATATATATATATATTATATATATATATTATATATATTTATATATATATATATATATTGATTGATTAATAATAATTTTAATTGATAATATTTATCAATTATTATTGCTAGTTACATTATTATTAAATAAATTATTCTAATTAACTCACAAGAAATAGATTTTCTAAGTCAAGAGTGATAAGCTTATTGCAATATCCAAGAAAAGGAATCTCCCATGAAAATTATTATCACCTAGATGCAATGATAGTAACCTTGGTAAGTTCCTATCCAAGGTGGAATTGAACCCCAAAAATTGTTATTTGTTAGGCAGAATAATGCATTGTCTTAAAGTTTGAAATAATCATTGGGCATTTTGGAATTTCTCTTGATAAATTATTATGCTATAAGTCAAGAAGCTTTTATTGAAGGTATTTGACAAATTGATTTTGGAATTTCACCAGATGATTTTGGGAAACATCAAGTACTTCCAAAATAATCATGTTTGCATTTAAATACCACTCAATTCCTTCAGAGAACATGTTATTAGAAAATAATGCAATACTCACAGTACCTATCAACCAAGGAAGATGACCTTCTAATAGATTTGAGCTTAGATCAATTACCAATATATATGATAGAATATTCAATGATATGAGAAGCTCACTTCTAATAGTATTGTGAGATATATTTAAGTATTCAAGTACATAAAACATGTTCCAAAACCAATTTCGAATAATATAAGAAATGCCACCATTAGAGATGTCTAATGCAGAGAGAAATTTATGAGTTTGAAGCCATAGTGGGAAATGAGGCCCTATAAGATAAGAACTTAACAAAAGGAACTCAAGTTGAAATGGTGGAACCCAATTAGAGTTGATTAGGGTAAAATCCAAGTGATTATTTGAAAGAATTAAGAATTTTAATTGCGATAAATTTTTAAAATTAGCATCAGAAAGACTACCATTTAATTGGTTTATTGCAAGATCTAAAACATACAAGTTTGTGAGCTGACCAAAGCTGTGGGGGATAGATCCACTAATACTATTATTTCTAAGATTAAGATATGTTAGATTTCTCATTTTTCCAATCTGTATATAAAGTTATTTGATAGATCTAATTCACTCAATCTATAAATGGCTCCGAAAATATTACAAGTGAGCATGCCTTGAAATTGGCAATAACTAAAATACATCTCAACAAGATTTGTCATGTTAGATATCCAAGAAGGAATTCTAGATTGGAATTGATTGTTGGAAAGATCAAATGTCTCGATGGTTGATGAGAAATTCAAATATGAAACCAAAGTTGGAAGAGTTTGTAGGTTGCATTCATTCAAAATCAAAGTTGAAAGACCAAGAAGAGTATTAATCTCATGTAACCAATTTGTAGCAAGTGTTAGATTCACTTTGGACAAATCAACATATTGCAAAGATGAGAGATGAGACATCCATAGAAGCTTAGAAGCAGTAAGAGAATTAAAACCAAGGTCAAGGTACTGAAGTTTTGTCAAGTTTCCTAGATGAGATGGAATTACTCCGCTGAGCCCCATATTAGAGAGGTCTAGATAGTGCAACAAATATTGGGGGATGTTTGTGCGATTGAAATTTATAGATATTATTATTATGTTTTGGCTCTTTAGCTTTGATTTATATACGTAGTTGTAATAAAATGTGTCCTTATTTATAGCCTACTAGTAGGGATATATGTGTGAATAATCATAACCTTGTGATAAATAAATTTCTATAAGATTAATTGATAATTAAGTTGTGCGGATAAAAAAACTAAGTTTTTAATTATGCATTTTAAATATTTAAGTCTTTAAAACACGTCTATATAGGCCCAAACGTAGATCAATTAGAGACAAAGGAAGTTTGAGGGAAATCTTATTACAACATTTAATATTACATATTGGAATTACAAAGCACATGTTATTTAATTCTTTCTTGATCTTCCAATGGAATGGAGACCCACTTGACTGACTTGACTTGATGTATTTATATGTATGAAAGGCATAAGTGAGTACGTCACCATTATTAGTACCAAGGGTGTAAGGTACAAGACCTACTTAGGGCTACTTAAAGCCTCACAACCTCGGGATTGTTTAGACTAATATACCACTCTCCTTAAATACATATGCATGTACAAAAGAAATGAATGAAAAAAGAAAGATGCAAAATTTTATGTTTATTTGTTTGATTTGTTTATGTAATTTATATATGCAAGTGTGGATGTCCTTCTTAAGTAATAACATAGGAATGAATAGGAAAGGATAAACAGAGTGTTGTGTTCTTTCAAATGAACTATACACTTTGCCAAATCCTATTCAAAACTATGCTAAAAGAAGAGAAGGAAAACACTATGCACATCTTTATATTTCTACTCACATGCAAGCTTATAAATAATTATAAGTAGCATACCTTTCAGTTTTGATAATTGATTTATAAGTTTTGAAAATAATTTTAGATTTAATAGTGATAATAGCCATTCATATTCTTACTTTAGCCAAAACATACAATTTGACATAAAGGAAATATTTCATTTTTAATTTGATTTTTTAAAAAGCATGAATGCATGAATTTCATATGACATACACATTTAGCATGTTAGGAAAGAAATAAAGTGATGAAAGCAAGTAAATTCATTCACCTAATTAATTCTAAAGACAATCTATGAATAAGATTATTTAAAGTAAATCAAATTTATTTTAAAGAGTTTGAATTTTGTTTGAGTTTGATTTAATTTGAGAAATGTGAGATGAGTTTGCTGGTCCTAACCCATTCCCCATGTGTGTTATTTAAGTTCAATTTTTAGGTGATTAGATTAATTTTATGCTTTAGTTGGGTTAAGGTGTGAATTAAGTGTGTTAATTACCCCTTACCTACACCACTTTAACACATTTAATCACATAATTATGAGCCAATGTATGACATAAAACCATATGGAATTTAAATTAGCAATGCACTAGGAATGAAAGGGCCTAATGCAATTGGCTCACAATTAGTGATTAATTAAGTTAAATTATTTAATTTAAGTACTTTCATAACCCTTCACACATATGGTTGGATTTTGATTTCCTTAAGCTACTTAGGTTATTGAACACCTAAGCATCTACCCAAGATGAAAGTTAAGTTCGGAATGTTTTGATTTTAAAATTTTGATTAATTAAGCCATTTTATTAAATGATTAAATAATTTAATTAATTTTGCACCTTAATAATTTTTTAATCAAAATGAAATAAACTTAGGGAAAAAGATATAGGAAAGAACCCCTAATCTCATTCCCTAAGTCCACTCACTATCTAAGGTAATTAGCAAAACAATTAGTGAATTTATCACTATTTAAAAAAGGTTAATTAATCATTTAATGGATTAAGAGTAATTAGGAATGAGACAAGCAATTACCAATTAATAAATTCCAAGAAAATCATTAGAGGTAAGTCATCCCATTAATCAACCAGAAGTTTGGAATTAATGGAATAATTAGGGAGTAATTAATGTAATTATTTCCAATAAAACCAAATTCAAAATATCACTATTCAAAATCAAGAAATTAATTTTAGAATATTCTCTTTGAATTATCTTTCCAATACTTTTATTTTATTTTTTTTTTTTTCTACAATTAGTTATGAATATAAGAAGTTACCAAGCTTATTAAGTAATTAATCCCTTAATTATATGGCTAATCTCGTCAGTGCCACATGGAGGCTGATGTGTCATGTGCTTTCCATGTGGTATGATGGAAGAGGCCACTTAAGTTATCACATCATAGCACACATCGGCGGCACTATCTTTCTCTCCCATCGATCAAGATCGGTTGGATCAGCCCATGGTAAAGGATTAATCAAAATCTATGATCTAGATCATCCATCCAAAATGTGTGGATGACCCATGATCCATCCAGTTCTCAGGAAAGGGGAACCCGTCCATTCCATGGCAGATCCGATCAGTTGAACTCAAATCACCCACACCATCCCAAGAGTAAAGGAGAAGATCCTAAGCTAGTTTCTCATGAGGTGAGAATTTCTTTCACAAAGGACCACACCATCTTGGTTTAAGCTGATTGAGGCATACCTCACGAGGCTATGCTGAATCCCTTGAGGTAGCTTTGTCAGTGGAAGAAGCTTTGAAGATTTGAGGTGATTTGGTTGAGTGGATCTTTATGGACCAAGCTCTCCTTCAATTGTGCCTTGATCTGAACACCACCTCCCCTTGAAGAACTTGGATTAAGCTTGGGATGAGTTTGGAGGCCTCAGGGTGCTTTAAGGAGGATTGGTTTATATATTGGTAAGTTGGATTTCTTGCTACCTCCTATTTTTGAGAAATCAATGGAGAATGAATTAGCTCTAGGAAGCTTGGGGATCACAGCTCTTGCTCGACTTCTATTACTCAATTGAATGAGGAAATGAAATTGGAGTATATCTCCCCTGAAGGATCGAAGAGCAGCTCCTTTGCCATTTTGATCCAATTGACCTCCTTGAGTGGGTTTGTTAGGCCATTGGGGTGGCACATTTGGTTTTTTGAGAGGGTGGTGAGTGCCATGTGCTTGAAATGAGTGGAAGGATTCCATGTGCTCATTTCATGGGGTGGTGATTTTAGCCTTAGGTTGGGTTGGGATGACCCAAACCCATTGGGTTGCCATGCCCATTGACCATTTGGTCCACTTAAGAGGATGCCAAGTGTCCATGAAAAGGAATTGACCAAATTCAAGTGGATTTTGATTTTAGTTACCCATGGCCTAGGGGTAAAATGGTCATTTGACCTTGATTTATTTGAATATGTTTGGTATGATTGAAAATGGGTTAAGTTTCAAATTTAGTTGGTTCATTTGGTATGGTTTGGCTCATGTTGACCCATTTAGGTCAAAATGGGTCAACTTGGTCAAGTTGACCAATTGGTCAAATTGGTCAAACCAAGGGTTGGGTCAAGTTCATATGACCATTTGAAATATTTTGGTGGCTTTGGTTTGATTCAATTTGGTTTATTTGAATTTGGTTCATTTGATTTCATTTAGGTCAAATGGGTCAAGTTGACCAATTTGACCCATTTGATTTTAGGTCATGGGTAGGTTTAGGTTTGGTTAGTCATATGAAATGGATTGGTATCTTTGTTTCCAATCAATTTTGGTTTAATTTGAATTTGGCTCAATGACCATGTCTTTAGTCAAGTTGTTCAAGGTCAATTGGGTTAGGTTGTCTAGTTGGCCAATTGAGGCTTTGGTCAAGTTCAACAAGTGATTTGGAATGAACTTGACCCATTGGTTTCAATCAATTTGGCTTAGATCAAGTTTTGACACATTTTGACTTTTAGGTCAAGTTGGGTCAACTTGGGTCAAGTGGCCAATTGGGCTAGGTTAGGCTCAAATGTTGACTTGGTCAAGTTCAAACATTGATCATGAATGAACTTAGATCAATGGTTTCAATCAATTTGGCCTATGGTGGATTTTGGCTATGTTGGGTTTCATTTTGGCTAAGTGTTGACTTGGTCAACCCTTAGGTTTGACTTGGTTTGACCCAATTTGATTGATTGATCTCATGATGATTGTTGATCATGATGAGAGGCTTAGGTGAGTTTGATTCAATCCAATTTGGTTAGGATTAGAATTTGGCTCATAAGGGTACTTTAGGTCACTTTGGGTCAAGTGAGCCTAAGTGGGTCAAATGGCTTGGTCAAAGCTTGATTTGAGTTTGAACTTGAACATATGGACTTATGATTGAAATATAAATCCATTTGCAAGTGGTTTGAAGTCAAATGGGTTTTGATTCATTTGACAATTTCAAGTTCAAAGGAAGAACATGAATGGATTTGGCTTGATTTTGAATGAGTTTTGATTTAGATTGAAGTTTGTATTTATATTTGGATTCATGATTGATTGATTGAATCATGAAGAAAATCAAAGTTTGGCTTGAATTTGATTTGGCTAAGTTCAAGATTTTGACTTAGGTTGAATTTGGATTTTGAATGAGTTTGAGTTTGATTTTTTGGAGTGGTTTTGATTGTTTGAATTTATATTTCATTTATATATGTGAATATAAATGAGAATATAAATGGATTATGAGAAAATTTCAAAGATTTGAATTTATTTGAAGATGATTTTGGCTAAGTCCTTAAGAGGGAAATTAAGGATTTAGGAAAGATTTGAAATATTGGATTTGAATTTTTGAATTTGGTTTGATTGATTTGAATTTATATTTCATTTATATATGTGAGTATAAATGAGAATATAAATGAGTTGTGAGAAAATCCCATGAGTTTGAATTGATTTGATTTGATTTAGGCTAAGTCCTTAAGGTGAAATTAAAGACTTAGAAAATTTTGGAGTTTGAAATTTCATTCATGGGTTTCAATCATGGATTTCAATCATGTGGAATTGATTTGAGTTTGGAGAAAATCAAATAAGATTGATTTGAGTTTGACTTGAAGGAAGGAAGGTGAGGAGTGGTTCAAGCTAAGTAAAATTTTCTAACACCCCTAAGGCATGACCTATTAGCTAACTCTTCTAAGTTTAGGTTAAGTGTACCTAATCACTAGATGTGTCTTAAGACTAAGGATACTTAAAGTCTAGAGAGTCTATGTCTAAGATGGAGGGGTTGAGTTCTAAAATAAGTCAACAAAGGGCCCAATAGGTGTGGTGTGACTGAGGAACACATGTATTGTCAATGATCAACAACACAGAGATCACGCACTAAATAATCTCCAGTGTGTAGAAATAATCCAGCTTAGTGCAATGTGACTCTACTTATGTCAAGACATAAGAGATAGGAGGAATCCACTAGGATGAGTATGTGAACCTTCCACTAAGGGAAGCGTTCAAGTCATCCAGGGATGAGAGGTTCGATTTGATTTGAGTCTCACTGGGGAAGAGGGTTGAATTTGTTTCAATTTTTAGATTTGGGTTTTGAGATGGACCCTGTTGGTTTGTGATGGGAGGGTAGCCATGGAAGAAACTGTACCAATCCAAAGGGTAGTTTACTAAACACATAGTTGGACTAGCCAACCAAAGGGATGCCTTTTGGTATGTAGTACTAGGAAGAAAGCATAGTAGACTTACATCCTCCAAAGTAGAGACCAATTGCTGGGGTAATCTATTGGCAAGATAATAGATTGAACCCAACCTAGGGCTAACTATTGAGTGAATGCCACTGGGGGACTTGGATCAACTCAAAGATAGTCAAGATTAAATTTCATTTTTAGATTTGTTTTGATAGATTCTGATGGTTTGCGATGGATCATAGAGGAGGAGTAGCTTCTAACATAACTATCCAACCAAAAGGTGCCTTTCATTTGTAATGATCAATTAGGAAGAAAGCTGGGACTCACATCTTCCTCAAAGACCATTGGGGTGATCATTTGCTTTGGGCAACAAATCAACCCTAGGGACTATTGAATGAATTGTGGGACTTAGATAAATTCAAGATATAATCAAGATTAATTTCATTTTGATTTATTTTGATGGATTTCATTGGTTTGTGATGGATCACCGAGAAGGCTTATATAGCTAGACCTATCTGATTTATTGAAAGGGAGCTTCCAGATGGAGAACTATCACCAAAGGAGTGCCTTTTGTTTGCAATGATCAATTCAAGGGAAGAAAGCTGGGACTCACTTCTTCCACTACAAAAGACCACGGGTGATTGGTTGCTTTGGGCACAAATCGAACCCTAGGGAGTTTGGATCATGCTTGAAAGAATGTGTCATAGTCTTACATCTTTCAAAGCGGGAGGTAACCTTGGAAAACAATTGAACTAACCTAAGGGCTACTACATGGAGTGAGTCTGGGACTTATCTCAACTTCGAGTGCAATTCTATGGGAGTTCTCACGCCTAAAGATAGGATGCCTTGGAAAAGGGCCCTTTGGGGCTTGAATTCTAATCCACAAATCAATTTTGTTATTTTTGTTTTGTTTGTTTTTTTAATGGACCCTATTAGTTTGTGAGGGATCAAACTAGAAGGAGCTTATTAGACCTATCTCAAATTTCTTGAACAAGGGAGAATATGCATCGAACAAATTCTCCAACCAGAGTGGCTACTAGGAAAGGGGCAATCCAAAAGTAACCCGGGTAGTGTCTAAATGGGCTGAAAGGATGTGATCCAAATAAAGTGCCAGGGAGAGAGGCTAAGGGCTTAATCCAAAACAGAAGATGACATGGCTAGTCATATCATAGGTATTGGGTGGCCAACTCAAGGAGAAAGCGTGGGGACTCACATCTAGAGTGGTGTATCCATCAGTGAGTCAGTCGCATAGTGAACATCAACCAACCTAAGGTGCCCTGGTTTGCAATCGACTGGGAAGAAAGCTTCGGGGACTCACATCCTCTCTGGGGATTGATAGTCTATCTTCGACGTTATCAGACTGGCGACTTCTTGGTGAATGCCACGGGGACTTATATCAACTCAAATGTAGTCAAGAGGAAAGGAGCCTCGGGGACTTATCCTAAACCTCAATATACTCAACTAGTTAGATCATGATGATTAGTTCAAGAAAGCTGGGACTCACATCTTCTTAAACATGAGAGGTAACTTCGGGTAGGAAGAAGTACCATGCTAACAAGGCACTCGTTGGTTTGCAATGGTCAAGTTAGGAAGAAAGCTTGGGGACTCACATCTTCAAACAAAATGACCATTAGGGGTAACATACTAGCGAGGTAATGAAAGTGAGTGCCAGGGCTTGCTCCCACATCAAAATAGCTTCGAGATAAAAGATTTATGTTTATTTTGTGCATGTGTTAAAAGGAATAGGATGCCACGGGGACTCTACCTAAACATGCTAGGGAATTTGATGAAATGTGCCACTGGATGACAAGATTCCCACTAAGAAAGGATGTGCTTGGGTTCTCTTACACCTAACTTAGTTGCTAATCAAAATAGGATGCCTCTTGGGTTCTCTCTTTTATTCTAATAGCAGATTGTGTTTGTGTTGTGAAAGAGGGATAGGATGCCAGGGGACTCTTACACCTACTAAACCGCATGATTAGACAAGATAAAATAATGCTTGAAGAGAAGATTTGATGAATGGAATCAAATTTTTGTTCTTTTTTATTAATAATTATTTTCAAACATGATTTTTTATGGGTAATATTTCTTTAAATAAAGCCCATTAATTAGAAGCATTGGGTGTTCCCCTTTATAATCAATAAGCTGATAAGATCCTCCTTGGTAGGCCTTCTATGACATAGGGCCTTCCCAAGTGGGTTCAAACTTGCCTCCCATCTTTGATGGGCAATATAATTGGTCTCCTTAGACTAACACAAGTTCTCCTACTCAAAAATACCTAGGCGGACCACTTGTTGTGAGCTTGAATCATTTTGGCCTTATACAACTTCGAGGTTCCATCATAGTGGTGACTCTCCTCCAAACCTTTGAGCTCTTCTAACCAACTTTGCATTCGCTATAGTGATCTTGCTACCCAATGCTATCCTTAGTGATGAGTTGAACTTCTAAAGGTAGAAAACTTGGACCCATACACTAAGGAAAAATGGGGTAGTTGTTAGTATGTGTAGTGCGGTAGGCCCACAAGGCTTCAACTACTCATTCCACTTTTGCTTGTTTCATCAAGAGTCTTCTTAGTATATGGATGAGAGTTTTTATTGAATGCTTCTACTAAGCCATTTGCTCTTGGGGTAGTAGATGGTGGAGTATCTCCAATCTATACCATGTCTTCTGAAGCTATTGATCTTGGTGCTTTTGAATGCAGTACCATTATCAAATATAATTCATCGAGGCACCCCAAACCTATACATATATGGTTCTAAAAATTGAAGCACATCTTTGGTTGACCTCTCTAAGTGGGATGGCTTCTGCCCACTTGGAAAAGTAGTCGGTGGCAGCTAAGATGAACCGATGATGCCCCTTGGAAGAAGGATGATTGATGGACCAATGTTACCCCAACACTCAAATGGCCATGAGGCCAATGTAGTGTAGAATATTGGGTGGTTGGTGGAGGACCACACCATATGCGACACGATGGCATCTCTAGCTACATCCATGCATGTAATCATTGAAGGCAGTAGTATCCCTCTCTTGATCTTGATCTTCATCTTTAGACTGGATTGATATGCTTCACATAGACCTGAATGTACCTCAATTATAATGCCATGGGCTTCATGTTTGTCTAAACAACGTAACCACATTTGGTCAAAGGATCATGGTATAGGTGCCATCAATGAGAGCATAGGAGAGCTCTCTTTCACGATGGGCTTGTGACTTTTCTTGAGGTAGTTTGGGTGTTCAAATAGTCTATGAATGGTTGCCCAATCTAGCCTTGTCCATTTTGGCAACAACAACCTCCCTTCAAGAAAGTCTCGATGAGTTCAACATCAATAAGGGATAGGACTTGTCTATTTTGGACCCTTATTGAAATGGACTCATCTTCATGCAATTCTTTGGCAAGTTTGGCCAAAGCATCTACTTCTTGCTTCTCTGGGAACCTTGTAGATGGTGACTTGAATTTGGGCCCAACTTCATGGTATACTCAAAGTAATGACGAAGCTTGAGTTTGAGAACCTGGTAGAACCCAGCAATCTGGTTGATGACACCCAAAGATGTTGATGCTCTTGACACTGATAGTGATGTCTAACTCTAGACGCAATCAAAGCCTCATACTCAACTTCATTTTTTGTGTAGGGTTGGAAAGATAGTATGAGAATCTCATCACATTGCGGAGTTAGAAGAACTATTCTACCCCACCTTTCGGAAGAGTAGATCGTGGTGCTTCCCCTTTATGAAAAGAAGCACCATCAAAATACATCTCCCATCGTGGTTTCCTCCCCTAAGTTCATGATTTGTTCATCGGAGATCATCACTAAGGAAATCAAGCTAAGAAATCCTCTAGTGCCCTTTTACCGGGAGGTATGAATGTGATATCAAACTGAGAGAATGGACCATCATGCCAAACGCGATAGTGTTGGCCAAGTCATGAGATCTTTGGATTTATTTTAGAGATCAAGTTCACCTTATGAGAAAGCATGTGCCATAGCTTTTGAGAGGAAAGATCAAAGCTAGGAATATTCTCAATAGGTGGATAGTTCACTCGGATGATATGAGGTAGAAGCATTCTCCTTCCCTTCATTGGCTTGGGCAACAAAGCAGAGAGTCATCAATGTAATGTAGAGGATGGTGGCCCTAGATAGGGCTAGAGGCGGCTTCACCAAATACTTGATATCTTCAAAGGCATGCACTCATCCCACTTGAACTTGGCATCCTTTTGACAAGTTTGAGAATGGCTTGCATCTCCGATAGGTTGGAGATAAAGCATCTTAGATATGCCATCCTTGGAAGATCTGAGTTAAACTCTTAGGAGGTGGCATTTCTAAGATAGCTTTGATCTTTTAGATCTATTTCTATTTTCGTGTATTACAACAAACCAAGGAATTTTTTGAAGCTACTCGAATGCACACTTCGGGATTCATTTTGAGGTTATATTATCTTCATTCAAAACTACTCTCAAGTCAAAGAGATGGTCTTCCTTTTCTTTTGCTCTTGACTACTAGATCATCAATGTAGCACTCAACGATGATGGATGAGTTCATTGAAGATTTGAGTCATGGCCCATTGGTATGTAGCAGCATTTTTTAAGGTGAAAGGCATGACCCTATACAAAGATTATCGGGGTTTGTGTTTCTTTCATCTTGGAGACATCTTGATTTGGTTATAGCAGATGACCCATCCATGAAGAGAAAACGCATGAGATGAGGCAATATCCACATTAATTTTGGTATAGGAAGAGGAAACTCATCCTTAGACATGCCTTATTTAAGTCCCTAAAATTGGCGCATATGCGAATTTGGCCATTCTTCTTCTTAACTGGGCACTAGCTAACCGGGGATATTTTTTTCCCGATGAAACAACATCGATTAGTTTCTTGACTTAAATGACCTGTTGTTTGATTTCTAATGCATGCGTCTAGGAGCTTGCTTAATAGGGCTAGGATCTATTGCTAGCTTGTGGACTACATGCGAGATAATCCATCTCTTCATAACTCCATGCAAAGCGTCTTTAAACTTCGGTCAACCAACTAAGTCATTGGTTTCTTCTTCATTCAACAATGAACTGATGTATGGAGGCCGTGGATTTTCTTCTATCCCGAGGTTGATTTCTTTAAGCTTGTCAATTGTTGAATGAATCTCTCTTCAAATTGCGGTGCATCTTTGATTTGGAGATCATCTGATCATCGAGGTTTCTAAACACACATCCTCATAAGAGTTGATGTTGTGTGAAAAGAACCTATTAGACTCCAAATGATTGGTAACCACTAGCTAATCATCATCATCTTGGACCCACTAATCCTAGTCTTGCTCTTGATTGTGCTTCCTTACGTATTTTCCATAGCTTTCAAAGTACTCGACACTTGACCATATGAGGAACTAAACCTTTCATAAGATTATGAAACAAGTAAAAAATCAAATGGTAATTCCATTAATTCTTTAAATGTATCCTCCTCAAGTTCTACATCAACTTCGGGACTTGAGGATGATGATCCCAAAAGAATCTCTTCTTCATATCTGGAAGACTTAGGGACTTCCTTAACTACTAAACCTTCAACTTTTGAGATGAAAGTGAGGTTAGAGCTAAGGTTCCTAATGCCTAATAGTTTCACATAAACTTGATTGAATACTTTGCTTTGTCTAGAGGCAGTCTTCATCTCTGCGGATCAAAGTCACTTCCAATGGAACCCGCTAAGAGGGGTTGGCTGGTATACTAATCACATTAGACTCATCCTCCGAGTTAGATTCCAAGTCTATGTGAGTAGTAGACTCTATGAACTGAACATGACCTCTATTGGTGATGGCCAACGGGTCTTCCACCTCTGAACTACCTCTTTTTTGCCTCTCCTCTACTTGGTGGAGGTTGTCATCCCACATGTCCATATGATGGAATGAACTGGGTGGAATGTGATATGCGATCTATTTCTTCTTCAATTCCCTTTCTTGTTCACTTGGATTTTCATTTTCTTTTCTTTTTTTTTTATTTTTCTTTTTTTCTTTTCTTTTGATTTTGAATTTTTTATCCAAGTTCATGAAAGAGTGTTTTGAGGAAGATAGTAGGTCGCATCCTCATAAATCTCAACCTCTAACTAAAATGGCTTTTCATCTCCATTGACATATTCAATCCCATCCTTTCTGAACTTGATACATGGAGGGAGGATGGAATCATCTTATTATGATGTATCCAAACGAGTAAGCAAAACGAAGTATTCAAATCAATGATGAAAAACTTGGCTTCAGTCTTCCAATCACCTATCTCCAAAGGTAACACTATGGAACCTAAAGCCCATTCACCTTATTCATTGAATCCTCTCAACATCATCTGATCCCCGCGGAGTGTGGAGATGTTGATCCTCAGGACATTTGTGCTCAAGTCCCAGAAGATGGTCTTCATCCCCATGAAGGTGATCCTGCTTCTTTTTATGTGTGCCTCCTCTAGCGGTGAGTTAAGCATATCTTGGATCAAGGAGAGCCTTGATTAATGATTCCCTCATCTCTTTGGATAAGATAAGGGCATCATATATGCTTAGCTTTTGATGCAACTTTCTTAGATGAGAAAGGACATTGTAGTCCACCTTGGGTTGATCCTCCAAAGCATATCCAAGGGTGGAGCATCTTTGGAGGGCTTCTCATCCTCTGTGCAATGACTTGTTTCCTCTATCTTGAGGTGTTTCCTAGGAGGTAGAACCTTGCCACTCTGGAGGTTGACTTGGTGATCTCTTATGGCGGTAATGGAAGGTTCTACACGCACATGCTCACCTTCAACTTCTCCTATGGGACCCTTGGATGATTCCAAGTCTATCTCATAGTATTTAGAGTAGGAAATCCAACTCAATCGAAGAGGAAGATCATTATTATAGTTATTTTGACTTGAAGAGTTATCATTAGGAATAGAAGAAGACAACCCATCGTGACACATATATAATTCAAACTAGCTTTATTCTTCAATTTCTTGGAATTTTTGGAGGTACAAAGTAGAAATCAAGTAAAGTGAGTGGGGTAAGGGATTTGATGCCCTTATCCCGACTAGTAGAAGAAGAAGAGCTAGTTGAAGTAGGAGAAGTCTCTGATGTGGTAGCTACAATGAGGCGGAGGTGGACTTGATTGGTGGTTGCTCTTGGGCTATCACACACGCACTGAGCTCCCCTTTCCTGAGTTGAGCGGCAACTTGCAAACCTTCCTTGATGTTGGAGGTTTGAGTGACTCAGCGCACAAGAAAAGTTTCTTGATCTTGATGATCTTTTTGGGTTTTGGATAAGAAATATCCCAACCTTCTTTAGTTTTGGAAGGATCACATGTATCCCCAAGGATTACCCTAATGGAATGGATGGTTGTTCACAAGGTATTCCTTTGGGATAACTATCTAGTCTTGAAGCTATGTTCAAGCGGTCCTTAAATGTGAAGCAATCTTCAAAAATATGGCATATGGTGGTAGATAGTTAGGATTCTTAAAATAGATTCTTTAGAATAAATAATTTAAGTTTATCCAAAAGAGTAGGTGGACCATAGCCACGGCGGGTATGTGTGCCACTCTGGTGGTATGTTGAGGAGGCGGTGGTCGCCATGGAGGCTATTGTGGAGGCGTGGGCTACTTGGTGTGGTGGCAAAGGAGGTGGAAGCGAGAGGTCGTGGTCTCGGACTCTCTCAGTTGCTTCCCATTCTACCCCTTGTCTCACTACTCTTCTTCATGACCTTTGTGGCTTTATTTTGGCAATTGGTCTTGAAAAGCAATTGGCTCTCCTTGTACTAGCATCTTGTTGATTAATTTCTCAAATATTTTATAGTGAAGCCCTTAAGCATGAAGGGACGCCATGGATATTCTTTAGAAGAATCTCAATGGTATGCTTTATTGAGTATGGCTCATTTCATACTCAAAGTTATGCCATCGAGAATATAATCAACAAGGGACTCACGGTGTTGTTGTGCTACACGAGATCACCTGATACCTTTGTGAGCTCCAATAAACCTCTTGATAAAGAGTTGCTCCAACTCACAAATATCTTTCTTGAATTATTGGCGTTCATACAATCCATGCTAGCTACTAACGAGAGGTGGAATAGCAAGCATCCGCCCAAACATTGCAACAACGGCCAAATGTGCTATATGCGCCTGGGTTCTACCATCAAAGCTTTTGAAGGAAGGTGGCACGAAACCCTTAGGATATTGGATCACATCGAATTCCTCTGGGAAGGGTCTACCCTTTGGAATTGATGATCCTCCCCGGGCTTAAGCCAACGCTTGCATCACTTGCCGCTCAACTATGGATTTGATATATTTTTATTGTATAGAGGTACTTTCTACTACCTTCCTATACATGCTAGTGCTATCTTGCTCAATGGGAGGTAAGGTCTGGCTAGGTCCAAGACATGCACTAACTCTGGCTGACTAATGTTGGCAATAGTAGGATGAACTATTGGGGCTTATTTTTGAAGTACTGAAACTCCTGCTAATAAGTCCTCGAGCTATCATGCCATCCTATTTATCTCTTCGACTGATATCAGAGGTGTTGGGCTGATTGGGATGTGTCTTCTTGATCAACCTCATCACCTTCCATGGCTCTGCTCAGAGAGAGATCCCGTATCATACAAACCCCGAGTCTCCAATAAATCATCTTCATTGGGATCAAAGCTAACCTTCTTCTCAACCAATCATACCCCAATCTCCTTCTTCTACAAGATAATGTGCTACTATCTCCTCAAGAGATCAATTTGAGGAACAAATGATTTGTGAGTGTGATCACTCATGCACTAAGCACCGACTCACTGTGAGTCAATCCTATGAGGACTATGCTCACTAGAGAACACACTCTGTCACTAACTATGAAAGGGGTGACATTCACTAGGAGGTTCCATGGTCTTGGGCTATCATCCTACCTCACACAATACTACCATCTCCATCTATTGGCGGTGGAGTTGGTGAAGGATGACCACTATGCTTTGGGGTCGCCACTCCCACCACCCAGGGGAAGGTCAGCAGAGCTCAACCTGCCACATAGGTGGTGTAGATGAATAGGATCCTGGCCATAGCGGATCACCCAGTGCGCTTCTGATATGGCCTTCATGGCCTTTGATGGGCGAGATGATGCTATGATGTGGGTGATGGTGGATGGGGGAAAGCGGTGTGGTGGAGACACCACCGACTCTCTATGAATAAGATCCTCTGATGACTAGTCCAATAGGATCTTTATCTGTATGGTGGGGGGTAGCAAGGGGAAAAAATCAATGCGAGCGCTGGCCGAACCTCTCTCCCTAGTATATGAGGATGTATGGGCGGCCCTCACAAGTATTTTCCCCGCTGGGATGATAGATCTTAGATCAAATTGAGCTCCACTCTTCGTCAGAAGCTCCACTGGCTAAGGCTGGAGGCCAACATATGACCTCCCTCACAGTGGATGGTTGATCGAACCACGTGGAGGTGAAGTATGAATCCTCTAGCATCCTCTATTTGACCCAGAGAGGATGAAAGTTCTTGTTTGTAAGGTGAAGTCAAAGAACTCCTCAACGAATGGTGCCTCCATCTCCAAATTATGGTATGATACCTTTAATCATTTTTGTTCTTCCTTTTGTCTTGGTAGATGGGAGTGGGTAGAGCACTCAAAAGTAGGGGAGGAAATCCACGGATCGGGGAGCCTTACCTTAGGGGGTGGTGAGAGGTGCTAGCCCTCATTGGGACAGAAACCATGGGGACTGCACGGTCGCACTTGCAAACTAGTTGGACCCGCTTCCTCTTTAATGAGGGGATATCTCAAGGGTAGATCGATGATGACTTACGCCCTCACCACTACGTAGTGAGGGAGTGCCCTCACATGTGATCTCACTCCCTCAAATCCCAAATGGATAAGTGGGTATGATCGAGGGGCTGATCCAAGGCCATGTCCATGATGAGGGAAAGTGAATACAAACTTGTGAGCTTGCCATTTCAAATCAAACCAAAATCTAAAAAATTGAAGACATGCGATGCTTGCAAAGAAATGAGCTTGGATCAGATTTTTTTTTTATTTTGTTGAATTTTGAATTTGAATTGAAAATTTGAACCACATCAACATCTTGAAAGTGTTAAGTGGGTTCAAATGGATTTAGAAGAGATTTAGAAATTTGATTGAAAAGAGAATTTTGAATATGAATCCAACTTCAACAAATTTGAGTATGTTGAAAAATGGATTCAAATATTTTAGAAGGATGCTTCCATAGGTTCATGTTTGTTTGAATTTTTATTTTGATTTGAGGACCCTTTCCTTTAACAAATTTGGGTATGTTAAAGTAAGGGTCAATTGATTTTGTTTTATTTGGTGTTTTTTTAAAATTTTTGGTTAGCAAATTTGGGTATGCTAAGTGAAGTGTTTGAAAATAATTATTTCTTTTTTGTGAATTATTGTTTGATTTTGAAAATTGGAATTCCACTTAGCAAATTTGGTATGCTAAGTGAAGAACCCAAGTGTGTTTGTTTGATTTTGAAAATAGGATTCTTAGCAAATTTGAGTATGCTAAGAAAATCCTAAGTGTTTCATTTGTTTGATATTTTTTATTTTTTGAAAAGTAGGATCCTTAGCAAATTTGGGTATGCTAAAGAAATCCTAATGTGTTTCATTTTGTTTGATTTGTTTTGATTGAAAGTGGAGACTTTACTTTAGCAAATATGGTATGCTAAGATGAAGTTCCACTTAATTTTTGAAATGGAAAATTTCACTTAGCAAATTTGAGTATGCTAAATGAAATTCCAAAATATGTTTCAAAATTTTTTGTTTTGATTTGGTTTTGAAAATGAAAATTCTCTTTAGCAAATTTGGTATGCTAAAGAATGAAATTCCAAAGTGCTTGAAAATTTTGTTTTGAATTTGGAGACTTCACTTAGCAAATTTAGTATGCTAAATGAAGTTCCAAATGTGTTTGAATTTTTGATTTTGAATTTGGAGACTTCATAACAAATTAGTATGCTAAATGAAGTTCCAAATATGTTTGAAAATTTTTTGTTTTGAATTTGGAGACTTCACTTAGCAAATTTGAGTATGCTAAATGAAGTTCCAAATGTGTTTAAAAATATTTTTTTTTTGAGTTTGGAGACTTCACTTAGCAAATTTGAGTATGCTAAATGAAGTTCCAAATGTGTTTGAAAATTTTTGATTTTGAATTTGGAGACTTCACTTAGCAAATTTGAGTATGCTAAATGAAGTTCCAAATGTGTTTGAAAATTTTTTGGTTTTGAATTTGGAGACTTTTATGCTAAATGAAGTTTTAAATGTGTTTGAAAATTTTTGATTTTATGGAGACTTCACTTAGCAAATTTGAGTATGTTAAATGAAGTTCAAATGTTTGAATTTTTTTGAATGGAGACTTCACTTATGATATGCTAAATGAAGTTCAAATGTGTTTGAAAATTTTGATTTTGAATTTGGAGACTTCACTTCAAAATGTATGCTAAATGGAATCCAAATGTGTTTTTTGAAAATATGATTGTTAAGTTTTATTTTTTGAAGAGGACATTCAACAAATTTGGGTATGTGAATGGAGGTCAATCTTATTTTGAAATGTAAAATTTTATTTTGTGTGTGATTATTGCTTGAAAAGGAATTCCAACTTAATCATATGTGTATGTTTTGGGATTTCATATTATTTTTATTTGAATGAAATCTTCATTTAATAAATTTGTATATTATGAAGATGTTCATATATTTTGAAAATTTAATTTTATTTGAAATGAAACTTCCATTCAATAGGTGTATTGAATGGAAAGGTTCATGTGCTTTTGAAAGTTTTTAATTTTTGATTTTGATTTTGGAAAGATGATTGTTCATTTTATTTTGAAAATGAAATCTTCATCAAAATGAGTTGAAGGAAGATGTTCATTTGTGCTTTTGGAAAGATTGTTAGTTTTATTTTTGAAAATTCTACATGTAACAATTATGAGAATTGTTAAATGAGGGTGATTTAAGAAAATTTTGTGGAAAATATTTTATTATGTGCATTTTGAAAGAGTGCTTTTGAAAAGTGATTTTTATGAAAAATTTATTTGTCTTTATTATTTTAGAATGAACCTTTCCTTATCATAAAAAAATGATAAGGAGGAAGTCGTTAAATGTTTTTTTTTATTTAGATCTTTTTATTTTTACCCATTGAGAACTGAGGGGTTTTAAGACCAACATGGGGTGAGGTCCTAAAACAGATGTTGGCTAACTCAACTTAAGAATGAAATAAGCTAAGTGCTGGAAAGAAAGATAGTCTTGGATTCATACCAAAGTATAAACCCTATCGAGGAATGATCATTTACCAAAGATGGAGAGAGGAACCATCCCGAGTCGCTAGAAAAATGTGGTGAAATTTCTATACATTCATGCCTTCATCTACACATTGGAAAAGGATAAATGAGAAATATAAAAAATACCTTGTTGGGATGCCACATAGATCCAGATATTCTTATTAGGTGATGGATGCATTGAGGAGGTGTACTATCTCGAAGACCACCCTACAATGGACCTAATCAATAAGGACTCTAAGGACAATGGGTCTTGCATATGTACCAAGATTCTTCCCCTACTTTACATGAAAAAGTAAAAGGTTTATTTTAAATCGTTCATTAAGTTCCTACAGGCAAGCCCCATAGTTAATTACATCCTAAGGAAGGATTTCTTAGGAATACTCTATTAAGGTAAATGATCATTGTCTCTAAAGATTTCAAAAGGGTAGAACTATCAATCGATTAGTTTATTTTTGAAGATCAAATGGGATTGATCAAAGAGAGAGTTATTATTGAAGCCAAATGAAGATAAGTAGGAGATGCTCACGATGCTATACTGAGCATCTCAAACTATCCTATGGTTGGGCTTTACATTTTGAAATTGATTTAATTTGTTTGAGTTAAATTTTTCATTAGAAACTTAGCTTATAATTCCATAATACAAGGTTGAAATGCCTAAGAGGTGAGGATTTATGCTTGTGACCCACAAGGAGAAAACTCTGAACCTAAATCTAGGGAGCTTTGGCAAGGGCAAAGCACAACCTAAATCTAAGGCAAAATGGGTATTTGGTTTGCCTCCACAGAGAGGACAAACCACACTTGGACTTACAACCTTTGGGGTGGCACCAACTAACTCCTCTATTTTAAATTCATGTAGGCAAGTCATATGCTTTATGCAAGATAGTTGTTATTATTTATTAGAAAGAGACTAAGTCCTTAAACTCACTCTAAAGAGACTAGATCATGTAAGGGTATGCTCAAATGACTAAATCTAATGCAATTCATATTTCATTTTATTTTCATTTTGGACAATCATTTTGACTCGGCTAATAGGATTGATATGCCTAATGCATGAGAAATGATTATTGGCCAAAATCAGAAGGAGGAGGTGTGTTTCCACCATGGCTCTCAGGTCAACCAAGTTTCTAGCAAGGTGGAAGCCCTCCAATCAAGAGTGAAATAAGATGCATTTATGCATGATGTTATAAAAAGAAATACTCATCCAATAAGGGGTTGCTAATTCTTTTATCTTGATTTTAACTAAGCTTTAGGTGAGGTTATGAGTTCTTTATTTTAGTTTTGAATTGTTAATTTGGTAGAAGATTTATTTTTCTCTAAGAGCCTAATCGTCATCCTGGCCATACAAAAAGCAAGGAATAAACCAAGAAAAGCATGCCACTTAATTTGCACAAGCTAAACAAATCATCAATCAATTTATAAAGCTAATCATAAAAGAATAAGAGGCCATTATGGTCGGGTACCACTGTACAAACCCGAAAAAAAATTGGGTAGCCGAGCTTAATCCTTATACAACTTGGATTACAAATGAATTACATACAATTAGGCAAGGAACTCATTATTATGGGGGTCTTCAAGCTTCATTTCTTTATTCTTCTTTTCTTCTTTTTTCTTTGGTTCCTTCTTTTGGATGGTTGGAAGGTGGATGCTCCAAAGGCTTCACATGGTGCATAAGATGAGATCTTATGACCAATGTTCATCCTAATCCCCATAATCATTCCAAAATCCTAATTACAAAATTACATGAAAAGGAAAAGTAAATCTAATAACACTACAAAATAGAGATTAGCTAAACAAACCACAAATCCCAAGCATGTATATTGGACTTATCACCACACATGGGTGACTAAGTCCACTAGCCTATTGGATTATGCTTGGGGTATAAGCACACAGCATTATATTTTATTTATTATAGCCCCTTAAACACAATCCCCTACAAGACAATGGTTAGACTAAGATCACTACCATTCTATGCTCCTATACATCCAACTAAAATATATCACAAAACAAAAGCAAAAAACCATGCACCCTAACTAAAGCTAGAAGTGGTGACTTAGCTAATGTGTGTGCTTTAGAGGTTTGTGTGGTATGCTTATGGCTTTAAGTTAGAATTTTTTTAAAGTGTGAAGCATGTTCAACTTAGGAGGTTTCATTTAAATGATTTAGTTATTTTGGGTTGATTTTATTTTATGTTTTGATTAGGTTCAAGTGAATCCTACAATTAATTACTAAGTTATAAAGAAAGAAAGAGAGAACTTCTCTTTCCTTTAACCTAAATAATTTCTAAAGTAGATTCATATTTTTTTGTTTAGTGAGTTACGTATTGCTTGTTTTAATTAATCTAAGTTTAGATGAACTCTAAAACAAACCATTCAAAAAAAAGACATTTTAAGATTAAGTAAAATGAACTAAATTCACAAAATATACATCACTTCATTTCTTTCCCCAACATGTATAACATGCATATGAATGAGTCCTAAACATATCTATACATACAAATGAATGTTTAACACACTTTATGATGCATGTGAAAATTTAAGTTTATGATGCATGATTTTCATTAAGTAGCAAAGGGGTTTCTTATCCAACTTTCACATGCACATATGAATGTATGAAAGCATAAGTGAGTATGATGCCATTGTTAACCAGAGATGTAAGGTACAAGACCTACTTAGGGCTACTTAAAGCCTCATAACCTGGTTGTCTGACTAATATACCACTTTCCTTAAATATAAGCATGTGTACAAAAGAAATGAATGGAAAAGAAAGAATGCAAAAGTTGGTGTTGGTTGATTTAGTTTTGTTTATGCAATTTATATGTGCAAGCATAGGTATCCTTCTTAAGTGATAGTATAGAATGAATAGGATATGGAATTAGGCAAGTGTTAAGTTCTTTTCAAATGAACCATACACCTTGCCAAATCTATTCAAAACTATACTAAAGAGAAGAAGGAAAACCTACACTAAGCACATCCTTATATTTTACTCACATGCAAACTTATAAATAGGATATAAGTAGCACACTTTCAGTTTTGATAATTGATTCATATATTTTGAAAATAATTTGAATTTAATAATGATAATAGTCACTCATATTCTTACTTTAGCCAACACATGTCATTTGACATAAAGAAAACATTTCATTTTAAATTTGATTTTTGAAAAGAATGGATGCATGAAACCATATGACACACATATTTAGCATGTTGGGAAAGAACTAAAGCAATGAAAGCATGTAAACACATTCACTTTAATTAAATCCTAAAGTCAATCTTATGAAATAAGAAAGCTTAAAGTAAATCAAAGTTTATTTAATATGATTTTTTATTTTGAATTTGATTTAATTTTAAAAATGTGAATTAAGTTTGCTGTTCCTAACCCATTCCCACATGTGTTTGACATTTTTGTTCAATTTTTAGATGATTAGATTCATTTTATATTTTAATTAGGTTAAGGTATGAATTAAATATGTTAATTATCCCTTACCTACACCACCTTAGCATAGTTAACCAAATAATTATGAGCCAATGAGATGACATAAAAACTCACAACGAATTTAAATTTGCAATGCACCTAGGAAGAAAGGGGTCTAATACAATTTGGATCATGATTAATTATTAATCAAACAAAGGGGTTTAACTTAAGTAATTTCAAAACACCCCTCACACATATGAGTTGAGTTTTGATTTCCTTAATTGAACTTAGGCTCTTGAACACCTAAGAATCTACCCAAAGTAGATTAATTAAGTTATAGAAAGTTTTAAAATTTTAAGAAGTTAATTAAGAGGGTAATTAGTAAATTAGCCCTTAATTAAGAGGGGATTAAGAAAGAAAGGGGGTTTAGGAATAGCTTGAGAAATGCCCCAAAATTATTCTAAACCTCCTATTCTGAATCAAACCTTAATCAACTTCAACAAAGGATTAAACCACAATCAAACCCTTAATTATCCTTAATTACATTAAGGGGTAATTAGAAATGAATTAGCAATTTTCCCAATTAAGCCAATAAATCCCAAGAAAATTAGGGAGGCAGTCATCCCCAAAATACACTCAAGAAGTTTGAGATTAATCAATGGATTAATTTAGTAATTAGCAAATTAAGACTTCTAATAAAACTCAAAACCAGAGAAAGATAATATTTAGATTGAATTATCTTTCAGTGGCAATTTACCTTATATTTTTCTGAAGTTTCTTTAGAGAGATATGAATTTTAGAAGTTGAGAGGAATAATTAGAATTATTTAATACCTAATTAATCCCTTAATCTTACGGTGCACCATACGTGACTCTACATGCTTTACATGCGTCATCCGCTGAGTGGCCACTTAAACATCACATCATAGCACCGTGTGGTGGTGGCGCTACGCGCTTTGGCCTCCACCGTTCGATCAAGGATCGAATGGCTAGGATTTAATCTGTGATTTTAAAAGGATAAAATTAGATCTAAAGCATGTGTTTAATCTTGGCCATCCATCAAAAACACGCCGATGGATGGCCAAAGATCATCCATGAAAGCCATGATCCATGGAGACTCCATGTTCTAGGATGATCCGAGCTTCGAGCTCAATTGGGATGAAATTTTGCACACAACATCTAACCCAAATGGAAAGCACATCTAACGGTTGAAATCTCATGCCATTAACATTTCTTTCACAAAGGACCACACACATAGGTTTAGTGATCAAAATCTAACCTTGAGGTGATCATCACTCGATTCCCTTGGAGGAGCTTCATCTGGTTGAGATAAAGCTTTGGTGAAAGTCTTAGATCTTGAGGTTAAGTGGATAGCTCTATGGACCAACTTCTCCTCTTAGTGTGCTCGGCTTTGATCTAGGTGAGTCTTCCTCTTCCTTTGGAGCTTGGGAAAGGGCTTGGGCAAGCTCAAGTTGGCTTGACATGAAAGGTTTAATTGAGTTGAGGGGGAGTATTGATCAAAAAATGGCTATCCTATTTCAGTTTGCATGCGGAGGAGAAATTTGATCGATGGAGGCTTTGGGATCGCTTGGAAAGGCTCTATGGGGTTTCAAAAATTCTTAGGGAACTCTCATAATGCAATCCATGTGAATTCCCACTCCATTTGGGGGAGTATACCCCAAAATCATGCGTGAAGGATGAATGGTTGCTTATTTTGGAAAACCAGTCAGGTGAGATGTCATGGAACTCATGTGGCTCATCTTGAGTGGAGGGAGCTGTGGGAGGTTGCCCAAGGGTTGGTGTGCAAACATCTCTTAGCTTGAATCCATGGGCTTTTCAGTTTTGGGTTGTATGAGGAGGAGTTGACTCCCATTGGTCCTTAGCTGACCTAGGGTGGTTATGTGAGCTAGGTGGGTCAGGAGGAGCCTCACTTGAGTGCTTGGGGCTATCATGGTGATGGGAGTTAACTTTGCTTGTTAATGTGAAGATCCAAGAAGAAAGGGTTTGTCCAATGGCTCATTACTTGGGTGGGGCCCACTATGAATTTGGGTTGATTTGGGAATAGTTAGGGTGGTTTGGCCAGTTTGTGGTCCCATAGTTGTTTTGGGTGATTTGGCTTCATATGGTCAAAATAGGCTCATTTGGGTTAGGTCGGGTTGGGTTGACCAATTGGTCAAATTGGGTCAAACCAAGATTGGGTTAGGTTTAAATGATGATTTGAAAATTTTTGGTTCAAGTTATTTTGATTAATTTGACTTAGGTTTGATTTTAGCTCATTTAGATTCAAGTAGGTCAAATGGGCTAAGTTGACCAATTTGTCCAATTTGACCAAATTAGGTTGGGTTAGGTACTGGTTCATATTCAATTGGTTAATTTAAAATGATTGTAGGCTTTTGTTTGGTTTAATTTTAAATTAATTTAGATTTTGGCCAATTTGACCCTTTAGGTCAATTTTGGGCTAGGTTGGGTCAAGTTGACCAATTGGTCAAATTGGGCTCAATCATGGCTTTGGTTAATTTCAATAAATGATTTGGGATAAACTTGAGCCATTGGTTACAATCAATTTGGATCAAGTGATTATTTAACCCATTTTGGCTTTTTAAGCCAATTTGGGTCAACATAGGTCATATGGACAATTAGACTTGGTTTGGCTCAATCGAGAGTTTGATCATGTTCAATCATTGATTATGAGTGGGTTTGAGTCAATGATTTCAATCAATTTGGTATATGGTAGGTTTTGGCTAATTTAGGTTTCATTTGGGTTAAAGGTTGACTTGGTTTGGCCCAATTCAAGGTGATTGATCACCCTGATGATTGTTGATCATGATATGAGATTTGATGGGCTTAGTTCAATCCAATTCAGGTTGGATATAACTTAGCTCAAAAGGGTCTTTTAGGTCACTTTGGGTCACTTTGGTCAAGTAGTCCTAAATGGATAAATTGGCTTGATCATGGCTTGATTCAAGTTTAGTTGAACTCACATATGAGCCTAGGATTGAAATATAAATCCAATTGCAATTGGTTTGGAGCATAATGGGATTTGGTTCATATGGAAATTTCAAGTCAAAAGGGGTCAGCATGGGCTTGACTCAGGTTGACTTGGGTTTGGTTTGATAATTGTGGTTTATGTTTATATTTGGGTAAGTGATTGAAGAAATAATTGGTTAATAAAGAAATCCATGAGTTTTGAATTGATTTGGGTATCATTTAGCCAAGTTCAAAAGATTGGCTAAAAAGACTAAAATTAGGAATTTGATTTGATTTGAGTTTAGTTTTGGTTATTTAGATTTTTATTTCATTTATGTTTTTGAATATAAATGAAGATATAAATGTGTTATAAGAAAATCACTTGAGTTTGGAGTGATTTGGAAGTAAATTTGACCAAGTTTAAGGATGTAGGTCAAAAGGGCTTAAGTAGGGAATTGATTTGGTTTGATTTAGTTTGGTTATTGGAGGGTGGGTCACATTTATATTTATGAATATAAATAAATGAATGATTGATTTATAAAGAAATCAATTGAGTCTGGGTTGATTTAGATTGAAATTTGATTAAGCTTATAGAGGTGGGTCCATTTGGCACAAGAAAGGCCTTGATTTAGTTTGATTTAGTTTGATTTGATTTGACTGGTTTGAACTTGGATTTTGTTTACATTTGTGAATATAAATGAAGGAATGATTGATTTATAAAGAAATCAACTAAGTTTGGGTTGGTTTGAAGGAGTTTTGGCTAAGCATATGAAGGTGGCTCGTATGACTTAGAAAAAGATTTGGTATTTGAATTTGATTATGGGTTTCAATCATTCGATTTGGAATTTGGATTTATAATTTGGATTTGAATTTGAGATTTGGCTTTGAAGAAGGAAGCAAGGATTGAGTTTAAGGCTATAGGGTAGGCAAGTCTTCCTAAATCCCTAAGGTATGACCTATTCCTATGGCTAACTCTTCTAAGTCTCTAGCTTAGGTTAAGTGTTCACCTAATCACTAGAAGTGTCTTAAGACTAAGGAACTCTTAGTGTTTATAAGAGTCCTAAATCTATGATGATGGAGTTGAGAGCTCACTACAAAAGTGAGGTCAACAAGGCTCTAGTGTGATTTCGAGAATTCAGGCTCCAGTTAGCTAGCACATATCCCGAATTCAGGCTTTAGCGTGATTCTAAATTTCTCTAAATCCAGGAATCCTCCACTTACTTTTATGATGGTGCGTGACCCCCCTCCCAAGCTCCAGTTCTTTCTAGTCCCGGGGTTTGAAACTGACCTAGTTAGGTATGGCGTATCCCAAATTCATGCTTTAATTTTATCTTTTATGCCTGTTAAGGCCTTTGCCCCCAATATAAAAGATAAATATTTTTCTAAAAAAATTTTGTCCCCAATGATGACAGTAATTATATATCCTTTTTTAGACTTTGACTTCAAAAGGATTATGACTTATGTATATCTCCTGAGATTTTTGGTATACAAATATCTTTTGAGGCTTTTGTATTTTGAGATTTTTGATGTACCTGTATCTTTGGGGCTTATGCCTTCTGTGATTTTTGATGTACCTGTATTTTGTGAGACTTTTATCTTCTGAGATTTTTAACATACCTGTACCTTCTGAGGTTTTTTCCTTCTGAGGTTTTTGATGCACTTGTACCTTCTAAGGCTTTTTTCCTTCTGAGGCTTTTATCATCTGAGATTTTTAATCTACCTGTACCTTCTGAGGCTTTTGCCTTTTGAGAATTTTGATGTTCCTATACCTTTTGAAGTTTTTTTCTTTTGAGGTTTTTAATGTATATGTACCTTCTAAGGCTTTTTCCTTTTGAGATTTTTAATATACTTGTACCTTATAAGGCTTTTTTCCTTCTGAGATTTTTAATGTATCTGTATCTTCTGAGGCTTTTGCTTTCTAAGATTTTTATGTATTGCATCTTCTAAGGTTTTCTTTTATCTTCTTCTTTGATTAGTGAGACCACTATTCCCCACCTCATATCTTGGGTATTTCTTGAAAGTACATTCTAATAAAAATTTTTGAAAATAAAATCTTTTAAACTTAAACTTTTAGAGAAACTTAACTTTCTTTAACTTACTTTAAGTGAGATCTTTCTTAGATAAGTATTGGTGATATTTCTTACTTAATAACTCCAACAATTTCTTTATCATGATTCCTCTGATCTCCTTTTTGATAATATGTATGCTGCTCGAACAAGTAGCATCCTAGATGTCCTTATCATACTAAACATTCAATTTCTTCCATTAGATGAATGCATCTTTCAGTTGAATGCCCTTTCGAATGATGAAAGTGATAATATTTCGATTGATTTTTGCCATTTGAATTTCACAATAATTTTGGCCATTTGTGATATTCAAAATTATGAATCTCCATTATGATATTGGTCCTAGACATATTTAGTGGAGTAAAACTAGGAGTATTGTAATATCATCGATCTTTTGAATATTTTTATTTTTTATTTTGAGATACTGTTGTAACATCTTTTGATGAGTACTTACACTTAGAGTTATTCTCAAATTGTCTTCTATGAGCAGTAAAAGCTTCATCAACAATAATTTGTGTCTCTACTCGATCAATCAGATCATCGTAAGATCGAACTGTATCTTGCATTAGTGAAGAGTAGAAAGGCCCTGATCGAAGACCTCCAAGAAGACGCCTCAGAGTAGCTATGGATTTACTCCTGGAATTTGCTGAGCTTCAAAAAAGAATCTTTGAAAGTATTCTTTAAGGGTTTCCCCTTCATTTTGGCAAATTTTATAAAGATGAGAAAAGTCTTTGATGATTCTTCAATTTGAGACAAATTGTTCGACAAAGAGTTTAGCCAAATGAGCAAAGTTGAGAATGGTCCCTTGGGTGAGGGAATAGAACCATGTATGAGCTTATCCTTTGAGAGTGATTGGAAAAATTTGGTCAAGCAAAGCATTAAGAGCTTGTTGAATATGCATAATAGTTCTATAATGATCGATGTGCTCATAAGGATTAGATGTTCCATCATAAGGTTCAATGTTAGGCAATTTAAACCCCACCAAGATCGGTTGTTGAAGAACCATATCATACAAAGGAGAAAATTCTTGAATACTCTGACGTGAGTTGAACTGTTTATCTCTTAGCAAAAATTCATTTTGAACAAGGCATTATATTTCATCTCGAATAACTTCACGAGTTGTCTCCATGAAATAGGGGTAATTCAATCTCATCAAAGAGGTAGGGGGATTCAAAGTTGGTCGGACAATATGAGTAGAATGTGTTGAGCTGACAGTATAGTCATGATCCATATTAGGATGATGGATGGAAGGAATTTCTATATTATTGTGAGGAAGTTCTTTATGAGTTTCTTCAAAAAAATTAACTCTATCCTGTTGTTGATATCAATGATTTCATCCAAATTGTGGTGCCCTTCTTGGCTATCCAGTGCCTAGTAAATGCTAAAGGATTTGAGCCTGTTGTTCCTCCATTCTTTGTATGCGCTCCTCAAAGGTACGAAGTGTTTCACCTAGCTCGTGGTTTTGATCTTGTTGGAAAATTTGGTCGTTGTTGACCTCATTTTTAGAATGAGCTCTCAACACCTCCATCTTAGACATAGGATTCATCTTAGACTTTACGACTTCCTTAGTCTTAAGACACATCTAGTGATTAGGTGGATACTCAAACCCACCCCTAGAAGACTTAGAAGAGTTAGCCATAGGAATAGGTCATGCCTTAGGGGTGTTAGGAAATTTCCTACCCTTAGCTTAGAACTTTCCACACTTTCCTTCTTTCAAGTCAAACCCCAAATCAATTCTATTTGATTTTCTCTAAACTCAAATCAATTCCATGATTGAAATCCATGATTCAATTCCATGATTGAAACCCATGATCAAAATCCATCAAAAATTCTTAAGTTCAAATTTTCTAAGTCCTTAAGCCTCTCTTAAAGACTTAACCAAAACTATGATCTAAACCTATTCAAATCTTTGAGATTTTCTCATGATCAATTTATATTCTCATTTATATTCTCATATATAAATGAAATATAAGTTCAAACCCATCAAATCAAACTCAAAATTCCAAATCAATTCATGAAAATTTTCTTAAGTCCCTTTAATTTTCCATTAAAGGACTTAGCCAAAATCAATCCTAAACCTTGATCAAATAATTCAAATCCTTGGATTTTCAAAAACTTGTTTTATATCCTCATTTATATTCTCATATATAAATGAAATATAAATATAAATCAATCAAATCAAAGGCAAAAAATTAAATTCCAAATTTAAAATCCTTGAAATTCCCTTGAATTTAAATTTCCTTTAATGGATTTAGCCTAAATCTTGATCAAACCTATTCAAACCCATGGGATTTTTCAAAACTTATTTATATCCTCATTTATATTCTCATATATAAATGAAATATAAATATAAATAAATCCAATCCAATTAAAAACTTAAATTTCAAATTAAAATTTTTCTTAAATCCTTTAAATTCCTTTAATGGATTTAACCTAAATCATGATTAGACAACTTCAAATTCATTGAAATTTTCATGATCAATTTATATTCTCATTTATATTCATATATATAAATAAAATATCAAACAATCGAAACCAATTTCAATAATCAAACTCAAATCCACTCAAAATCAAATCTAAGCCTTTCAAGTCAAAATCTTGGACTTAGCTAAATCTCTATCAAATCAAGACAAATCTTTGATTTTCTCTAATGGTTTAATCAATCCTACAATCATGAGCTCATATATAAATCCAAACCTCAATCAAACAATCAAAACCCAAATCAAAAATCAAACCCAAAATCCTTTCATATTCTTCCTTTGAATATGGAATTTTCAAATGGATCAAAACCCATTTGACTTCAAACCACTTGTAAATGGATTTATATTTCAATCATAAGTCCATATACAAGATCAATCAACTTCAAATCAAGCTTTGACCAAACCATTTGACCCACTTAGGCTCACTTGACCCAAAGTGACCTAAAGTACCCTTATGAGCCAACTTTTGATCCTAACCAAATTGGATTGAACCAAACTCATATTTGTCTCTCATCATGATCAACAATCATCATGGGATGATCAATCAATTAAATTAGGTCAAACTAAGTCAAACTTAAGGGTTGACCAAGTTAACTTAACCTAAAATGAAACCTAACATAGTCAAAATCCAACATAGGCCAAATTGATTGAAACCATTGATCTAAGTTCACTCATGACTTATGTTTGAACTTGACCAAGCCAACATTTGAGCCTAACCTAGCTCAAATTAGCCCACTTGACCCAAGTTGACCCATTTTGACCTAAATGGTCAAATGTGTAAAAACTTGATCTAAGCCAAATTGATTGAAACCAATGGGTCAAGTCTATTCCAAATCACTTGTGGAACTTGACCAAAGCCTCAATTTGCCAACTAGACCTAACATAGCCCAATTGACCTTAGACCCAACATGACCTAAATGGGTCATGTTGAGCCAAAATTGAACTTAACCCAAATTGATTGGAAACAAAGATAACAATCCATTCCATATGACTAACCTAACCTAAACCTACCCTTGACCTACCTCAAATAGGTCAAATGGGTCAAATAGGTCAACTTGACCATTTGACCTAAATGAAGTCATATGAGCCAAAATCAAATATATACCAAATTGAATCAAACCAAAGCCACCAAAACATTTCAAATGGTCATATGAACTTGACCCAACCCTTGGTTTGACCCAATTTGACCTATTGGTCAACTTGACCCAAGTTGACCCATTTTGATCTAAATGGGTCGACATGAGCCAAACCCTACCAAATGGATTCCAAATCCAATGAAACTTGGCCAAACCTAGTTTCTCCACATACCCAACATGTCCAAAGTAAAAAAGTAGCAAAATGACCATCTTACCCCTAGGCCATAGAACAACTTTTGGCCTATACCATGGGTATTTTGGTCATACCCTCTTCACAATCACTTGAGGCTTTCCTAAAATCTCAAGGGGACTTAGTGATGAGTGGTGCACCCAACCCAATGGGTTTGGGTCAGCCCATTTGGTCACTAGACCAAACCCGACCACCTAGCTCAAAATTGAGTTTTCAAACTCCCTCCTAAGCTCAATTTGATGCACATAGGAGGTTGGCAATCCACTTATGGCCTCAAACTGACCATGTGTATAGAGCTAACAGCCTAAACAACCTCTCCAATCTCATCAATTGGATCAAAATGGCAAAGGAGGTGTCGACCGTCCGATTATCATTGGGGGAGATATACTCCACCTAAGTCAATGAAATTTGATTCACCTCATCGACAGCTGTGAACTAGAGAAATCATCGAGAGCACTCCCAAGCCTCTTAGAGAGGATTAGTTCTTATTTCTCGAGTGTAAAAATGGGGAGGTAGAGTGAATTGCCAATTTCTTCTACACATTTGAATAATCCAGACACCCATGTCAAGTCAAACTTGCCCAAGTTCAAGTTCTAGAGGCAAGAAGAGCTCAATTGGATCAAAGTCCCAAGCAAGGGAGTTGGTCTACCCATTGATCCACTCAATCCCAAGGCCTAGAATTTCAACTGGCTTCGCCTCCACCAAACTAAAGCTACCTCATCGAGCTCGAGCACCTGATCACCTCCCAAGAGTATGGAATTTTGACCACTTAGCTTAGGAGGTGTTGGTCCTTTGTGAAAGAAATGTTCATGGTATGTGAAATCCACTATTGGATAGGTTTGTAATTGTGCTTAGATGGTGTGGGTACAATTTCATTCCAATCTAGGCTCAATCGAGCTCAAATCTCCCCTCACGGAAGAACTTGGCTTATCTTAGCCGCCCATCCGGGTGTTTTAGATGGACGGCTGAGATTATTTAGCACGTTTAAAAATATAATTATTCTTTATAAAATGTGGGGGGATTCTGAGCTATTTGATCTTTGATCAGATGGCAGGGAATATAAGCGTGTGCTCCACCGCCGCCTTTGTGAGGTGACAACTTAAGTTGTCCCCTCATGGTGCGACGCGTGCAAAGCGTGCTGACTGCTGCAACCACGCGTCGAGCCGTGAGCTAAGGATTAATCAGGGATTAGTCAAATGCATTAATTAATTCTTAATTAATTCAAAGAACTTCTAAAATTCATAATTCCCTCTAGAAAAATCAGAAAAATAAAAGGAAAAATGCTATGGAAAGATAATTTCATCTAGAATATTTTAAAAATAATTTCAATGTATTTTCAATTACTCTTTTATCTGAATTTGAGTTTCTTTGAGAATCTTAATTAGCTAATTATCCCTTAATTAGGTCATCAATTAATCCCAAATTTCTGGGGTTCATTTTAGGGGATGACCTATGCCTCTCCTAATTTCCATGAGATTTACCGAGGGCTCAATTGGGAAAATTAATATTTCATTATCTAATTATCCATTTCATGCAAGTAAGGGTAATTAAGGTGTGATTAGTGGTTTTCCCTATGATTAGGGTTGATTAAGGTCAGATCCAATAAATAGGAGGTTTATGGAATAATTTTGGGGCATTTCTTCCAAGCTATTCCCTAAACCCCTTTCTCCTTAATCTCCTTAATTAGGGTTAATTCATTAATTATCCCTTAATCAATTTTCAAAAATTCTAAAAAAAAGTTCCAGAACTTAATTAATCTATTTTGGGTAGATGCTTAGATATTTAATAGCCTAAGTTTAATTAGAAAATTAAAACACAATTCACATGTGTGAAAGGGTGTTTTGAAAGTACTTAAACTAAACCCCTTAGCTTAATTAACTTTTAATAGTGAGGCAAATTGCATTAGGCCTTTTCATTATTAGGTGCATCGCAAATTTAAATACCTTGTGGGTTTTATGTCATCTCATTGGCTCATAATTATTTAGTTAATTCTTTTAAGGTGGTGTAGGTAAGGATTAATTAAGCCACTTAATTCATACCTTAACCTATGCAATGCTTAAAATGGACCTAATCATCTAAAAATTAAACAAAATATAAAACACATGTGAGAATGGGTTAGGAATAGTAAACTCATCTCACCTTTTAAAATTAAATAAACTTCAAACTAAACAAAATCATTTTAAAATTCACTTTGATTTATTCTAAATTTTCTTATTCTATAAGAATGTATTTAGGATTTAAGTAAAGTGAGTTTGTTTACATGCTTTCATTGCTTTAGATCTTTCCCAACATGTTAAGTTCTATGCCATGTCATTTCATGAATTCATAATTTCATGTTTCAAATTAAAAAAAAATGAAATTGTTTACTTTATGTCAAATTTGCTTGTGTTGGCTAAAGTAAAATATGAGTGGCTATTATCACTATTAAATCCAAATTATTTTCAAAACTTATAAATAAAATATTAAATCAGAAAGTATGCTACTACTTTAATTATAAGCTTGCATGTGAAATATTATAAAGGTATGCTTAGTATAGGTTTCCTTTCTTTCCCATGTTGGTATAGTTTTGAATAGGAATTTTGGTGAGGTATAAGGTTCATTTGAAAAGGACCTAATGCTCATCTAATTTCATATCCTATTCATCCCTATTCTACCATCTAAGAAGGGTTATCTACACTTACATACATAAATTGCATAAACAAAACAAATCTATTAAACAACTTTTGTACATTCCTTTTCCATTTCATTTCTTTTATATACATGTTTGTATTTAAGGAAGGTGGTACATTAGTCTGGATAACCCTGAGATTGTGAGGCTTTAAGTAGCCCTAAGTAGGTCTTGTACCTTACACCTCTGGTTAACAATGATGCTATACTCACTTATGTCTTTCTTACTTTCATGCATGCATGTGAAATTTTGGATAAGGAAAAATCTTTCTACTTAAGAAAAATCATACATATCCAACTTCTAAATTTTCTTAAATGGATTACTTAACATGCATCATAAAGTGTGTTAACTAATCTCATTTACATGTATAAATATGCTTAGGGTCCATCTATATGTATGTTATATATGTTGGAAAAGAAATGAAGTAATGTGTGTTATGTGAATTTTGATTCATTTTTATTTAATCTTAAAATGCCTTTATTTTTGAATAAGTTTGTTTAGAGTTTATCTAAACTTAGGATTGATTAAAATATGTAATCAAAATATTCACCTAAATGAAACTAAAATATGAACCTACTTTAGAAAATTATTTAAGGTTAGGGAAGGAAAGAGAAGTTCCCTTTTCTTTCTCTCTCATCATAACTTAGTAATTAATTGTAGGTTTCACTTAAACCAAATTAAAAAAATGAAATAAAAATAACCCAAATCACTTAAACAACTTAAATGAAACCCTCCTCTAAGTTGAACATGTTCTTCACACTTAGAAAATTTAAACCTAAAGCCATAACTAAGCATACCACATAAACCTTCAAAGCACACACATTAGCCTAAGTCACCACTTCTAGCTTTAGGTTAGGTTAGTGCATGGATTGATATTTGTTTTATTTTGTGATATATATTTTAGACTGGATGTTGGGGTGTATGCTCGTAGAATGAATGGTAGGATGTTCTTAGTCTAACTATTCTTTTCTGCAGGGGATTGTGCTTAAGGGGTGCTATCATAAATAAAAATATAAATACTTTTTTCTTGCATGTACTTTATACCCCTAAGCATAATCCTAGGTCAGGTGGACTTAGTCACCCATGTGTGGGGTGATAAGTCCAATATACATGCTTGGGATGTGTGTGGTGTGATTTAACTAACCTTGGTTTTGTAGGTGTTAGTTAGATTTCTACTTTTATTTTTCATGTAAAAATTTGTATAATTAGGATCTTGGAATGATTTGTTATGGGGGATTAAGATGAACATTAGTCATAAGATCCCATCTTATGTACCATGTGAAGTCTTGGTGCATCTACCTTCCAACCATCCAAAGTAAGAACCAAAAGAAGAAAAAGAAAAGAAGAAAGAAGAAGAAGAAAGAAAGAAGAAAGAAGAAAGAAGAATAGAGCTTGAAGACTCCCATAACAATGAATTCCTTTACGTAATTCAATTCATTTGTAATCCGGGCTGTATAAGGGTAGAGCTCGGCTACCCATATTTGATATTTTTGGGTTTGTATGATGGTGCCCGACCACAAACGACCAATTATTCTTTTTATGATTAGCTTTATAAATTGATTGATGATTTGTTTAGCTTTTACATTAAGTGACATGATTTTCCTAGTTTCTTCCTTGCTTTATGTATGGCCTGGATGTGGATTAGGCATTTTAGGGAAAAATAAATCTTTTACCCAACTTAACAATTAAAATTAAAATTAAACAACTCATAACCTCACCTAAAGCATAGGTTTAAAATCAAGATAAAAGAATTAGAAACCCCTTAGCTGGTTGAGCTTTTCTTTATAATATCATGCACAAATGCATCTTTATCACTCTTGATTGGAGGGCTTCCACCTTGTGAGAACTTTGACCTTTGAGGGTTGTGGTGGAAACTCACCTCCTCCCTTCTCACTGATTTTGGCCAACAATCTGATTTCTCATGCATTAGTCATAAAAATCCTATTAGTAAGTAAAAAATGATTTTCCAAAATAAAAATAAAATGAAATTTGAATTACATTAGATTTAGGTCATTTGAAGCATGTCCCTTTACATGATCTAGTCTCTTTAGGGAGTGAGTTTAAGACTTAGTCTCTTTAAATAAAAAAATTTATCTTGCATAAGCATAAATACTTGCCTACATGTATTTAAAATTGTATGGAGTTAGTTGGTGGCCACCCCAGGTTGTAAGTCCAAGTTGTCAGTGGTTTGTCCTCTTGTGGAGGCAAATCAATTACCCATTTTCACCCTTAGATTTAGTTGTGCTTGGCCCCTCATCAAGCTCCCTAGATTTAGGTTTGAGGTAGCTTTTTCTGTGGGCCATAAGCATAATTCCTCACCTCTTATTTCCTTAATCTTGTGTTAAGGAATCTTAAGTCCTAAAATTCTAATGAAAAATATAACTCAAATAAACTAAATCAATTTCTAAAATGTCAATCTTAGACAATTTGAGATGCTCAGTTTCAAGATCATGGACATCTCCTACTTATGTCCCATTTTGGTTTGATAATAACTCTCTTTGATCAATCTCATTTTGATCTTCAAAATATAAACCACGATTGATAGTCCTCTATTGAAATCTTCGAGACAACCATCATTTACCTTAATCGAGAGTTTTCCTAAGGATCCCCCCTTAGGATGTAATTAATTAGAGGGCTTTCCCCGTAGGAAACTTAACAACCCGATTTAAAATAAATGCTTTTAATTTTTTCATGTAAAGTGGGGAAGAATCTCGGTACATATGCACATCGCCTTAGGAGTCCTTATTGAGGTGATTGGTTCCATTAAAGGTAGTGACTTCGCCTTTGAGATAGTACACTATACCTTGATGACGTATCTGATCACCTGAATAAGTACATCTGCGAATCTGCATGGCATCTTACTAAGATGAATCTCTATAAGGTCTTTTCTTTCATTTCTCCATAGATTAGAAAGGCGACTCCCTATGAAGAGAATTATTAACTCACAGTCGTCTGACATGATGAAGTAATGAGAATCACTTTTCCATAGACGACACCAAACTGTTGCATGCTAGAAAACTTATAGCGGTAGAATAAAACTTCATGCTTTAGTTTGTATGAAAATCCAACACATACACAAATAGTTAAAAAAAAAGAAACTCTAGAATTTTTATATGGAAAAATTTGAAGAAGAGGGGAAAAAATCATGGGGACTAGCCTAGTAAAAATGCTCTGCTATATATCTACTTTGGAGTACAAAGTTTAAGTTTTCCCGATAACGGGATTACAAGGTTGTATGTGAGAAATCTTGGCAATGAGAATTCCAGAATCAGACAACAATATGCAATGTAGTTCTAACGATTGTTGGTGGCACACAATAAGTGATCGATCAAGAATAATGATTTAACTTCAACTTCTTTAGCCTTTCTCAAATTCACTAGCTCCTCCTCCTTGATAAGAATGAGGTTCTATTTATAGGATTCTGAAAGGAGCATTTCAGTCATTGTAGCCAAAATCCCAAAATACTCTATCGGACGGTGTATATTGATTCATTTGATCATAGATAATTTTTTGGGTGATTTGACCATTCAAATGATCTTTGATTTGAGTGATCTTAGGCTCGTTAGATTGATCTCATCGAGCTGCTCAATTTGACTATAAGCATGCCAAATTTGGAAGCTATTTGATTATACAATCAGTGTTTTGAAGTTTTCATATATAGCTTTTAGACTTGATTTGAGTTCATTTGGGCTCGATTTGACCCTATTCTAGTGTTGTTGAACTCGTCCCACTGAGTTGATTTGTATACATGCTTTAACTTAAGATTCGTGCTTGATTTATAAATTATATATATATATATATATATATATATATATATATATATATATATATATATATATATATGTATGTGTATATTGAAACTATTTAATATTTTGATTCCATATAAAAATCAATTAAGGTATACTACTTTATATACATATAGTTATATCATTTTAAATTTATATATATATGTTAAAGGCAATTGCTACCTAATGATGTTGCAATCAATGTTATATCCTGCCTATAAATTGTCAATTTTGACTAGTAAGCTAATATAAATCTAATCAATTATGTTTATTCATATATCATCCTATTTTAATATAATTACTATTATATAATTCAATTATTACAAAATTCTTATTTATGTGTCATAAGTTTTATATTTATTTTTAGAAAAATATATTATAAAAGTTAATTGATTATTCTTACAAATGCAAAAAGTAGAAATATTTAGGTTCTAAATACTAATATATTAAGATATAATTGAATGACTATGAGAATTCATTTAGTTTACAAAGAAAAATTAACAAAATATCTACATTTATCAAAGCTCCAAGTGGAGCCATTTAATTGTCCAGCCAAAGATAGGAAATTTGAAGTCTCAATCTAAGCATTTGTTGTTGTTGTTCAGTAACTGAGGAAAAGAAGAAATTTTAGAGGATCGCTTGTTAAGTGGTCTTAATAGAGCAACAAAAGATAGTGAGCAAGTAAAAGAAAAAGAAGACCAACCTGTTTCAAATGAAAACCAAAGCCACAAATAATGATAATGCTTTATATGTCTTCTTCTGAAATGTTAAGTCAAGCAATTTCAAAAAAAAAAAAAAACAATCAAACTGTTATAAAATAAGAGTGATGAACAATAAAAAAATAAAGGAAAAAATACACAATTTTTTAGGTGAAAAATGGAAGACGGAAGAAAACATAGGTAGAGGCGGAGATTTCACTATATCGAAGAAAAAAATTACAATTGGAGAATGTTGGCACACATAAAATCAAACCAAAGAAGAAATTATTTCGTCCTTGTAGGAAGAGAGAAGGTATGCATAGAATTCTACAAGGCCCTTTATAAAAAAATATTCGAGGGGGCTAATAAAGTAAGAGTATAGATTGCAATCTAAATATTATAATAAGATCAATCTAATATTAGAGACCTTCATTATATGTATAGTGAGCATAACACACATAATTCAGGTCATAAAATTAACAATCTCCACCTTGACACAAATTCCAAAAAAAAAAAAACTAAAAAAATGCAGAATAAGTCTTGGCAAAACATTCTCCACCTCTTCTATAAAAGCTCAATGAATTAGCAATAAATACCAACCAAAGCTATGCAATGCTCAAACTTAGCAATTGGGAGTGCCTTAGTCATCATATCGACAGGATTATCATGAGACATGGAAGGAGTAGTAATTGTTGCATCACCAAGCACTATAGAGCCTTGCAAAATATAATCCAACAGGCTTCTTCTATCCCTTCATCATAATTGGAGAACATTTGTCGAACTTCAAAAATCTACCTTCACCAGAGTACTTGTATCCTTTGGCATCAATAGTATTTAAGAAAATTAAATTCCTCTTCAAATTGGGGACATGCCTCATATACCAAGTGTCTTGATAACTTTATCAAACATCTTGTTTATTATAATTCAAATACTAGCTATGTTAAAAGGAGCATTATTTCTTATTAACACAACGTCCTTAGGCACTAATTCATATGTTGAAAACTAGTCCCAATTAGGACACATATGAAACATGCAATCCAAAATAAAGAGCTCAATCATCACAAGGTTCATTATTGGAGACAACTAGGAGTTCACCATCACTAATAACTTATTCAACATGATTGGCTTAACTAAAATGATCTCTTTATTTTCTCTTTTGATCAAGAATCTCTTTTTTATTTTAATTGTATAGCTTGTAGCAATAAAACTAGATGTGACATTTCTTCTTATAATAATTAGAGATCTTATCCTTATTATTGAATTTTGATGTCACTTTTATATCAACACTAGAACTCCTCTCCTGAGTTCTACCACGAATAACAAAGCCTTTTCCCTAAGTAGCAAGTTCATCCACAAGCTGGTTCATCTTCTTTTTTGAGAACATAACATCGTAAACTTCATCCAAACCAAGTGTCTCTCAATCATACAAAATGGTATCTTTAAATGTTGCATACAATGAAAATAATGAATATAGCCGAATCACTGTCAAATCTTTATCGTCATACTTAACCTCCAAAGCCTTTAAAGTAGTTAGGTGATTTATAAAAGATGCACCTTCAGTCATCTTATGAGTGTGCAAATATTAGTTCAGATGCAACTTTCTGGTGAGATTTTTCGTTGTACAATAGTGCATCATCTAAATCCATCTCCACCAAGACAGCTGGCATTTTAACATGCCAAAGTAAAAACTTGGTGTTGCAATCCAAAGGGAGATGTCATTCTTATTGTTGCCATCATCGAGATCAAAACCCTACTTTGATACCACTTGTTATAAAATAAAAGTGATGCATAATAAAAGAAATAAAAGAAAGAACACAAAGATTTTATGTGGAAAACCCAAGATAGAAAAATCCATAAGTAGAAGAGAAAATTTTACTAGAACACTCATATTATATGTGGAGAACCCAAATAGGAAAATTCACAAGTAGAGGAGGAGATTTTACTTTATCAAAAAAAAAAAAAAATTACAAATGGAAAATGACAATGTACATAAAACTGAACCAAAGAAAAAATTATTTTCTTGAACAAAGAGAGGATGCATTTATAAACTTTTACAAGGACACTTAAAAGGAAAATACTTTTGAGTGCCAATAAAGCAAAAATACATAGATTATAATCTAAAGATTATAATAAGATCAATCCAATAATAGAAATCTTCAATTTGTGTGCTCAAAATTTTCTAAAGATTATAATAAGATCAATCCATAGAATTTGGGTCATGAAATTAACGCAAATTTTTTTTTATTGCTGAAACAAGTAACTAACTCTTGTGTCACTTCTGAGTAATGTAAACTGGTATTATAGGCATGAGGAAAAAGAGAAATAAATAGCTCTTACATTCACATCATCAACTGTAGTAGATTCAGAAGTAGTCAAACAACTTTCTAACATAGAGAGAGCTCTTACATTCTTATTAATAATAATGGATTCAAGGGGATCTTCTAAGAGGAAAAAAATAGCAACTTTTAAAGGATCAAACATAATTGATTAGACTCGAAGAACTAAACATTGAGAGTAGGGTAAGAAATATATTGAACCAAATATGTGTTTTCAACCTTGATGTGTTTGCTGTAAACTATTAAGATCCTCAAAAAGAAACCTTCCATCAACTATCTCCATAGTAGAAGATTTTCTCTCTTCCAAGCATACCCATTTTGATAGTCTAAACTTGTCAACTAAAGCATGACAATAATATGTTACTTCAATAGTAACTATTCATTTGTTTAAATTATAGTTTTGTATTATTAAAATGGTTAAAATGTTTGAAAATTTAGATTCATCTAATGGTTAATCATAATATTATTTAGAATGTCATCAATATCAAGCCAATGACAAACAAGTCGATGTTATTTCTTATGTTTACAAATCTTAATAAAATTATGATAGAGATTCTTTGACTTTTCAAATATTTTCAACCAACTTTTAAGAAGAGTAAAAGTATTCTAGCTCTAATACTATGCTTTATTGTCACTTGAATAGATATAATTTTCAAGTGAGTGGTGTACCCCTTGTAGCTAGTAGCTAATTACATGAATATTGTTCAATGCATGACAAATTAGACTAATTATTAAATATTAAGTCATACAAATTGTACATCTCTTCTATTTTGTGTGTGTGTGTGTGTGTGTGTGTGTGTGTATATATATATATATGAGAGAGAGAGAGAGAGAAAGAGATGTAAGAAATTTTTGTATTTGTCAAAATTATTTTCTTAATCATACAAACAACATAATTGTATAAACTTATAAACCCAAGATCTTGAACAAAGTGGTTTTCACAAAAATTTCAATTAATAAATAAATTACATACCTCGATTTGTCATGAGTTCTTTTAATTTGTGAAACTAGGGTTTCTCTTCCTTTACCCAAATTTTTTTCATGTAATCATCTTGATGGAGAGACACTTACATATTAATGGGTAGGAAGAGGACCGATAGTTTCTCTATGAAGAGACACTTTATTTGATCAAACGGTCCATAAATGATCGATCAAACTCTCTCTTGAACAATGAGATTTAAATACATAATTAATTATTAAATAATAAATTGAATAATAATTAATGCGGGCCACACTTTAAAATTAATTACATAATTCTTACATTCTCCCACTTGGCTCATATAATATTATTCAATTTAAAGTTTAATAATTATATACATAAACATAATGCGCATTACATGTGAAATATTTTTCTTAATTTGGTCAAATCATAATTCATTATTCAGTAAAAATTAATAGGGATCATGACAGTTATACATCATTAGTGTGACATATTTCCTTCTATATATCACAATATTAATTTTACACTTAATATGATCTATAATGAGAGATAATCATAATGGTCCAACATTAATCTCTTTATAAAAGAAAAATCTTGTTAATATTTACATAATTCTTTCATGCATATACATTCAAACATAATGAAACAAGATGCGATAATATATTAGAAACAATTCAATAAAGAGCTCAGAGAGTCAAATACATAAAGAGCATAATAAATTCAATAATATTTTTCAATAATGCCCATCTTTTCAATATGTTCATTAAATAATTTAGGCTGCAATCCTTTAGTTAAAGAATTAGCAATCATAAGATTAGTGCTAATGTGCTCAAATGGTACTCTCTATTTCTGAACTTCTTTAATGACAAAGTATTTCAATTTCATATATTTATCACCCTTTGAATACTTGCCGTTCTTAGAAAATAAGACACTTGTGACATTATCACAATAAAATTTTAAAGGTTTGGCAAGACTGTCGACAACTCAAAGTCCTAAAATGAAATTCCACATCCATAACCCGTGAATTATGGCTTCAAAACATGCCAGAAACTTAGCTTCCATAGTGGATGCAGCAATAACAGACTGCTTCCATTTCTCCATGAGATAGCTCCTCCAGCTAGTAGAAACAAATAGCCAAATATGGATTTTCTAGTATCGACACATCTAACAAAATCTTAATATGAATATCCAATCACCTCAAGATGATCAGATCTCTTATAAGTGAGCATATGCTCTTTCGTTCCTTGCAAATATCACAAAACTTTCTTTTCTTGCCTTCCAATGATTAATTCTGGATTACTTTGATATCTATCCAACATTCTCACACCAAAAGATATCGATCTCTTCAAGTCTCAGCATACATAGACTTCCAATAATAGATGCATAAGGAATTTATTCCATTTGCTTATGTTCCAATTCATTCTTTGGGCATTGCATAAGACTGAATTTTTCCCCTTTTTGAATTAGAACAATACTTGCGTAACACTTTTCCATTTTAAATTTCTCTAATACTTTATTGATATATGCTTTCTCGAGATAATCCTAACAATCCTATTGATCTATCATAGTTATTTCAATTCCTATCACATAGGATGCCTCACCCACCTCTTTCATTTTAAAATTTTTTGAGAGAAATTTCTTGGTCTCATACAATAATCTAAGATCATTAGTTGCAAACAAGATATCATCATCATATAAAATCAAACATATAAACTTACTCCCACTTACCTTAAGATATATACATTGATCAACAATATTTTCTTTAAATCCAAAGGTAGTAATAGTATCATTGAACTTAAAATACCATTGTCGAGAAGCTTGTTTAAGTCCATATATTGACTTCTTAAGTTTGCACACCATATGTTCTTTTCCTTTAATTGAAAAACCTTCAAGTTGATTCATATAAACTTCTTCCTCTAAATTTCTATTTAGAAAGGTAGTTTTCACAATGATCGATGTAGCTCTAAATCATAACGAGCCAATATCATAATAATTCTTAATGAGTCCTTTTGGAAACAAGAAAAAGTCTCTTTATAGTCAATATCATCTTTCTAAGTAAAACCTTTGGCAACAAGTCGGCTTTATATCATTCTATATTGCCATTAGAGTCACATTTGGTCTTAAAGACTCATTTACATCCAACTCTTTTAGAACCTTCAGGCAATTCAACGAGATCCCAAACATTATTGTGATCCATTGATTTTAATTCTTCTTTTATAGCATCTACCACTTTTCAAAATTAATAAATTTAATGGCTTGCGTAAATGAAACTGGATCATCATCAATTCCTAAGTCAAATTCTGACTCTTGTAAATAAATAAAATAATCATCCAAAATAGCAAATTTTCTTTCTCTTTGAGAACATCTTAATGATATTTCTTGTGGTTCATCAATTATAGATTCGTTGGTGATAACTTCATTATATGGTATATGTTCATTCATTTGTTGTTCTTGTAAATTATCAAATTATTCAACAATTGTAGGAACAACAACTTTTGAAGAAGTAATTGATAAAGGAATTTTTACTTTAGCTTCTTCAATTTTCACATTTCATAATTCTGTACTCCCACTAATATCACCATTTTTAATGAACTTAGCATCTCCAGTTTTAATAAATTTTATACTATGATTAGGACAAGAAAATCTATACCCTTTAGATTTTTTGGATAACCAATGAAATGTCCACCGATTATTCTTGAATCTAGTTTCTTTTCATGTGATTATAAATTCTTAATTGGAAACCCCAAATATGAAGATGTTTTAAACTAAGCTTCCTTCTTATCTACAGTTCAAAAGGAGTTTTTGAATCTGCCTTAGTAGGAATCCTGTTTAATAAATATACAACAGCTTTTAAAGTATACATCCACAATGATAATGGTAAAGTAGAATAACTTAACATACTCCTAACCATATCCATTAAAGTACGATTACGCATTTTTGCAACACCATTTTGTTGTGGTGTTCTTGACATTGTGTATTGAGCACAAATATCATACTTTTCTCAAAATTTAGCAAATGGACCAAGTCATTGTCCAGATTCATCATGCCTTCCATAATATTCACCACCTATATCAGATACTCCTAACCATAATTTTCACTTTTTTATCTAATTGTCTCTCAATCTCATTAATAAATGTCTCTAAGGCATTTATTGACTGAGATTTTTTATGCAACAAATAGACATAGCCATATTGTGAAAAATCATCAATAAAGATGATAAAATACTTTTTTCTACCAAAAGTTGGAACATCAAAAGGTCTACAAACATCAGTGTGTATAATCTCTAAAAGTTGTGTGCTTCTTATGGTCACTTTTTAATTGTGTATTATGTAGATTTACCTTTGATACAATCCACACATATACCAAGATCAATAAAATCTAAATCAAGAAGAATTTCATTATTTACTAATCTTTGTATTCTTTCTTTAGATATATGACCCAAACATTTATGTCACATATAAGTTGATCTTTCATTAACCAAACCACATTTCATTCCAATATTATGATGCAAGGTCAATAAAGTTTTAGCAAATAAATTATCAAGCTTTAATTTATATAAACCATCACAAACAATACCAGAGCCAATAAAATGAATATGCTTAAATAAACTGAAATATCCATTTTTAAACTTAAAATAATATCCAGATGTATCGAGTTTAGACAATGAAATTAAGTTTCTAGAAATAAATGGAACATAAAGAGTTTGAAAAAGATCTAAACGATATCCAGTATCTAAAATTAAGCGCTACGTTCCAATGGCTTCAACTAGAGCTTTGGCTCGATTACCCATGAAGACAAACTTTTCATATGGCTTTGCGGTTTGGATCATAAGGAATCCCTGCATCACATTTGAAACATGTGTGGTGCAACTAAAATCAATCCACAAAGTATTATAAGAAACTTCTGTCAAATTTGATTCGAAACATACTAAAGCACTTGTCTTACCTTTCTTTCCAAAGCAAGCTTCATGTTTTTGGCAATCTTTCTGATAGTTTCTATGCTTATAGCAGAAATGACATCTATCATACTTATGTACCTTCTTTTGGATTTTAGCAAATGACACATTAGCCTTCAAGTGCCCTTTATTGCCCTTAGCATTCCTCTTAATTAGTTTTCTTTTAATTTCTGGTTGTCCCATGAGATTAACTGAGTGAATTCTTTATTTTGTAAGCCTTGCTTCCTATTGAATAAGCATGCTTTGTAATTCAGTCACATTCCATTTATCTTTAATAGTATTATAGTTTATTTGGAATGGACCATATTCAAGAGATAAGGAATTAACAGTAAATTGTATAAGCAAATTTTCACTCACATTCATTCCCATGGTGTTTAATCTTGTAATATTTGTCATTTGTGATGTGCATGCATGTATATGAATCATCAAACTTAATGGTCAACATATATTAATGTCCCAAAGACGTGACTTATCAGACTGATCGAGATAAATCTTTCACATACTTCATAAATTCCTTTGCATTATCAGTTTTGGGAATTGTTGGCTTAATGATTTCTGCTACAGTTATTCGGATAAACATTAAGCTAAGTATATTTAACCTTTCCCAGGTATCATAAAAAGACTTTTGTTCATTGCAAGTAGCAAAAAAATAGGCATATCATTAAGTGCTAAATCAAGATCCAAGACACCTAATGAACTGAATTTGTTCACTCCATTCATTAAAATTAAGCCCATTGAACTTTATAATAAATGAAGCTTGCGAATGAAGAATAACAGAAGTAGATGTTGCAAAATATTAAATGCTCACATATTACTGTTTGAGTTATAAACACAAACACTTAAAAAATAGATTCAGGTAACATTCATATAATCACAAAAATGCATATTGAAGTTCTCCTTTGGGTGATACTACAATACACAATAATAAACATAATTGATGCTTAATATCAATTTCACATAATTGGCAATTATACATACTTTAATTAAATATGTTTGCTATCTTTGGATATTCTAAACATATCTAGCCAAGTATATAAATTAATCATAATTATGTTCATGATTACAAATCGACTAATCAACCTTTAAGCGATCCTTAAATAATTTATAATCATTGAACTTTAATTACTAATGATAAATTTATAAAAGTTCATTATGTCATTTCATTATTGGTATCATATGCTCATGAGTAATTAAATAAATTTAATTTGACATTTACAAAAACTTTCTAATTTGATCACTTTGGTGATTAACAAATTATGCTTGATGTAAATATCAAATTAAATAATGATAACAATAATTATTTCAATTGAATGAAATACATAAAAAAAGCACTAATATATATATATATATATATAGTGTCATACATGAACAAATCCAAATTTAATTGTTATTCTCTTAATATATACAGGCAATTTTCTTAACATAATTACATTAATTTTTTTCAAAAGAATAAATGAAAATTACATTCAAATTTGTTTATATGTATACATTGTGTAAATCAAAACATAATTTTCAAATTTATTTGTATACAGAAAAGTTGAAATAAATGGAATTTATAACATTAAAGATATATTCTATACATATCTGAAAAGTTAAATAAACAAAAACTATGATGATTTGTATTAATCCATAATATATGTTGTAACATCCTTAATGAGCAACAAAATTTAAGGATTACATTTTACTGACATTCATTCTAAGGATATTGGTGATTTTATTACAGTACGTTGAATACATTTACGTTAAATACAGATGGGTCCAATAACTAAATATTGTATCCCCATCAGTAAATATTCTTAAATGAGATAACTTTATGTAAAACCAAGGAATAATGAGAAGATTTCATTACAGTAAAACGTAAAACCAAGAAAATTTAATGATTATGTTAAATACATTGAAAACAATAAATAGTGAAAGGAATGTACTTAACTTGAAAAGCGTTGAATATGTGGAATTAAATTTCAGCATATAAGATGAATCAATTTTTTTAATGGAAAATCACAAGTTCATAAATCGTGCTCTAATACCACTGGTAATAAATTTTTGTATTCGTTAAAATTATTTTCTTAATCATACAAATAATATAATTGTATAAACTCATACACTCAAGATCTTGAACAAAGTGTTTTTCACAAAAACTTCAATTAATAAATAAATCACATACCTTGATTTGTCATGAGTTCTTTTAATTTGTGAATCTAGGGTTTCTCTTCCTTCACCCAAACTTTCTTCATGTAATCATCTTAATGGAGAGACACATACACATTAAAGGATAGGAAGAAGACCGATAGTTTCTCTATGAAGAGACTTTATTTGATCAAATGATCCATAAATGATCCATCAAACTCTCTCTTGGCCAATGAGATTTAAGTACATAATTAATTATTAAATAATAAACTAAATAATAATTAATGTGCACTTCATAATTAATTACATAATTCTCACAAGAGAGAGAGAGAGAGAGAGAGAGTATTTTTAGCATTATTTTTGATAAGTTATACTAATTTCATAATATATATTGCATTTACCGAATAGATCTTTTATTTAAGCTTCACCTTATACGATAGTATAAGATTTTAATTTTATTGTGCAAAAGTTTTTACAATGTTATGAAGGAATTAATCATGCTCCATCATTGTAATTATTTAAAGCAACTGGCTACTAATCTAAAACACAATAGTTATTTTAATAGTGATCATTCAAAGTTATTTCTATTCATCTCCATATTCTAATGTTTCAACTTTCTATTAGATAAAATCATAATTTCTTTTTATAATTAAAATTTTCAACATATAATAACTTTTAATCTTCTCCAATTTTTTCATTTTTTCATTTAACAATTGGTTCATTATATTTCAATATAACATGCCTGAGTTTAAAGATGAGGCTACCTTGAAGTATGTGTATCATGATATGTATATATTTAAATCTCTCAGACACATTTCAATGTAATGGTTTTAAGCACATGATTGTCTTGTAATGTGTATACAAATCATCTCATTATGCTACTTATACACTTTGGCTTGACATTCAAATGCAAACTCACTTCAAAATACATGCTAATTTAAATATGATCTTGCCTCGAGGCACATACAAATTTAGTAGATGTCACTTTGAGTTACATACATTATAGGTTGCATCTTTATTCATTGGGAGAATAGTCAATTTATATTTTTGCTCCTAAGTGAGCTTTTAATTCCTACAAAAGCTCTTCAAATTCAGTTGAGATTAATTAATATCATATTATGTTTCAACCTAGATACAGCCAGGTTCTAGTGATCAAGCGAGAAGATCTAGTTTCAACCGAATCTTGGACAAATTACAGAGAGATTCACGTTACTAGAAGTAAAGAAGAGCGGAAAATAGCATATCAAAAACTCTCTCACATAAAATGTAATGATCCAATATTTATTAAACAAATCATTTTTTAGTTGACGAAGAAAGAGTCATTAAGTCCTTTGTAATATCATTTTAGGTTTAATTTCTTTGATCCCCCAATCCCCCACCATGAAGAAAGGATGGTTCCAACCTTGTTAAAAAAAGCTTGCAATGATTCAATATAAATCTAATTTGATTTCATATAGTGTTAAACATGCTTATTCTTGTATCGCATACATGAACATCAAAACTTTTCCTCTAAAAGATAAAGATGAAATTGAGATGCTGTATGCATAAGTATTCTATATTATTCAATAATCCTTTCCTTAATCCTTTTATGCCCAGATGCAACATATTATACATCCATAATCTTTCATTGCATATATCCATAGCTGCACCAGCATAAAAAAAAAACTCCATAATATTTTGATGCTTGCTTGAAACTTGTGTATGAATGAATACACTATATTATTAATATATATCAATTTTAATGCTTAGGAGCTGCGTCACTATGGATCCCAACACTCAAAAAACTTAGATGAAAAAATAATCTTGGATATATAATATGGATTTGCTAATAGACTAATAGAAAACTCTAAACAAAATTAAAATTAAAATTAAAAACATATAATTAACTAATTTTTTTTCATAAAAATCTATAATGCAAGTGATGTAACCCTAACAGTTCCAAATAAATTTAACCAAAATTGATCTAACACCAAAAGTGATTACAAACAAAATCTAAGCTAAAGAATCATATATCTAACTACAAACTATAAAAATAGTGTGGGATAGATGGATTCCTAACAAGATTAAATGAAATTTAAGCTACAAATTGAAATTTTTTTAGTAATTTTAAACCTACAAAACATAAAATCAGCCTGATAAAATCACAAATTAATATTTATATCAGCCTGAAAAATTGCTCATTGTGTGAAGAAATGTTTGTTTATTGGCATTTTCAGCATTCAATTCATATTTCATTGCTATAAATTTTTATAATAAAAAATAATGATATTACAATGATTGGAGCTAGATTTTAATGTAGAAATAGGCATGCTTAGGTGATAAAATTACATTTTATAATTAATTATTTAATATAAAAGAAATTTTTTTATCTTATTTACTTTTTTTAGTTTATTTAAGTGTTCTATATATTCTTAAAATTCAGCTAAATTTTTGTTAACCACAAGATATATACAAAAGTGTACCATATATTTTGTTTGTATTATATAGATAAACTTAAAATGATTCTTTATCTTTTAAAACAAATCTTGTTTTATTTTCATAAACCAAATAATCAAAGTCTTTCAAGTAGCATGACTTTGACTTGTCTACCCCAATTGGCTATTTTCTAAGCAAAAATAATAAAATTATGCATGAATTTATGATGTTAATAATATAATAATCTGGCCATAATTTTTTTTGCACGTATACAATTAATACTTTATGAATCCTATAATAACTAATATAAATATTAATAGGTTCAGCTGCACTTGCTACTTCTGACCTCCTATGGATGTCCTATGGATGTCCTGACTTGAAATCATGTATAGTTGCCAACTTTATGACATAATTCTCAATAATCTTATGTTAATTCTCAAATTAAGAATATTGGATTTAACATATAACCTTATAAATGGGAGCATACCACAATGGATTGGAAATATAAGTAATCTAACAAATCTTTATCTAGGAAGTAATAATCTTAGCAGACCTATTCCACATAACCTTGGTGATGTATGACAAGGGTACTTTTATGATATAATGTTTATTACGATAATTCTTAAATCCTCACAAAAGAATAATCATAAATGCACACTACTATTGAGCAAATTCACAATATTATGAATTTAGTGAAGTTGAAAAGATTTTGATTAAAGTTATGTTAATCACACTAGAGATCTAAATCTTATAAGTGCAAAGAAATAAAAAAGTTATGAGCGATCTAACATGCAGATTTAAAATAACCGGAAAAGCGGGATAAGTTGAAATCGACCTACAAACATCGTTGTGGAGATCACGTTCCTTCTTAAGTCTTCTAAGGGTTGTGAGCTCACACACTCAAGTAGTTTGTCACTCAAGAGGAAAGCACAAGATTAAAAGAAATTTAAGAAGATAACTTTTATTCCAAATCCAAGTACAAGCATTACAAGAGTCTCCTATTTATAGGATTGAAAGAGAGAGTTAAGAATACTCAAACCTAACTCTAAACTCGAACTAACACCATCATAACTACACCTACCACCACCTACCAAACCTACCACTCATTCCATACCTACCCAAAATGTCATACCTACTATAATGAGTCATGGGTCATGACATAAGAATAGCCCAATACATATAAGCTCAAGACATATACAAAATATAAAAGCCCAATAATACATAACTTAAATTATAAAAAAGGCCCAATTATAGATTTAAGCTTTATGATGATGACGTCAAAGATGGTGACGATGATGCCCTGCATCAGCACTCCCCGACTTTAAAGGATTCTCCTCTGGAGAATAAAAATCCAAGTACTCTTGTAATAATTGTGAGTCTAGTTGATGTAACTCATCAAATGTAAGCCATGAATCTTCAAGTGGAGAAAGACCTTTCCAACAAATGAGAAACCTTTAAGTGCCTCCATCAGATGTGATAATAATCTCGTCTTCTAAAATTTGATCTGGACGATGTGATCTTAAGCGACGAGATGGTATAGGAGTCAATGATGAAGTATGAACCTGCATGTTAGTACTATTTGCTGAGGGAATAGTGTTATCCGTGGTTTGCCCAAGGTACAACGTTAAATCTCATACATTGAATATTGGAGAAATCCCGACATTCATTGGAAGATCTATTTCATAAGCATTATCATTTATCTTCCTTAAAACTTTATAAGGACCGATTGAGAGTTAATTTCTTAAGAGTTCAGGTTGGAAATCTCGTCTAACTTTAACAAGAACTAAATCTCCCTCATTAAATTTTACATATCGTCTATGTGCATCAACATTAGCTTTATATTTATCATAACTCGAGTAAGTTTTGTTGAATTTCATGATATAAATCATGCATGCTTTGTGCAAATGTAGATGCAAATGCACTAGACATATGTTAAGGGAAATTCAACAAGATCAATTGGTTTTCTTGAATCATAACCTTACAATAAAAAAAAGACTCATACCGGTTGACTTATTAATTGAACTTATAAGAAAACTCATAGTAGGAAGAACATGTCCCAACTAGTAGTATGATGGTCAGGACACCTAAGTAAATTTCCTAAGCTTCTATTAACAACTTTAGTTTGTCCATCTATTTGAGGGTGGTAAGTTGTAGAAAATAAGAGTTTGTGCCAAGCTTTTTCCATAAAGGTTTTCAAAAATAGCTCATAAACCTTACATCACGATCAGACACAATTGTCTTAAGAAGTTCATGTAAGTGAACTATCTCACAAAAGAAAATTATTGCTATATGTGATGCATTTGATGTCTTATAACATGGAATGAAGTGTGCCATTTTAGAAAATCGGTCAACAACTACTAGGATAGAGTCAAAATGTTGTACAGTGTGAGGTAATCCTAAGATGAAGTCCATACTAAGATCTTCCAATGGTTTGTAGGGAATTAGGAGTGGTGTGTATAGACTACAATTTTGTTTTCCACTTTTTGTTACTTGGCAAGTACGATATTGGGCAATGATACGAGCAACATCTTTCTTAAGACTAGGCCAAAAGAACCTATCCTCCATCATAGCTATTGTCTTATCATGACTAAAATGACCAGACATACCTCCTGAAAGAAATTTTCAACAAGAAAATTTCAAAGTGATGAATGGGATACATAGTTGTGCAAAAAGAGATATTTATCATATGATAATCTGGACTACTAATTGAAACATCAAATTTCAAAGATTCAAAAATTTATTAAAAATCTTTACAATTAGGATAACCATCTTTAACCTTTTCGAATCCAGCAACCTTCACACTCATGGCATTTAATAATGTACATATTCTACTTAAGGTATCTGCTACTTTTTTATCAACATCAGATTTATGTTTAAGAATAAATGTATATTCTTGAAGAAATTGAACCCATTTTGCATGACGAGAACTAAGTTTCTTTTGGGTGTTTAGAAATTTATGCGCTTTGTGATCAGAATAAAGTATAAATTCTCGTGAAAGAAGATAATGTCGTCAATAACGTAAAATTTGGATGACAGCATATAGCTCATGATCATATGTGGAATATTGTTGACGCGCTTCATTTAATTTTTCACTAAAGAAAGCAATAGGATGACCTTCTTGTTTAAGAACACCTCAATACCAACTCCAAAAGCATCACATGATACCTCAAATACTTTGTCAAAATTTGGCAATTTCAATATCGGTGGACTTGAAAAAAGTTCTTTAATTTTAGAGAAGGCATCAGCAGCTGCCTTTGTCCAAACAAAGTCTCCTTTTTTTAAGACATTGAGTTATCGAGGTCATAATAGTGCTAAATCCACGAATAAACCTTCGATAAAATGTGGCTAACTCATGAAAACTACGTACATCAAGAATTGTGGTTGGGGTAGGCCATTCTTGAATAGCCCTAATTTTTTCAGGATCAGCAGAGATGTCATCACAAGAAATAATGAATCCTAAGAAGATTACTAAAGACATCATAAATGAGCATTTTTTTAAGTGAACATATACTCTTTCTTTACGAAGCACTTCAAAGACTTATCATAAATGTTTCTCATGATCACTCTTAGTTTGACTAAAAATTAAAATATCATCAAAGTACACAACTAAAAATTTTCCAATGAACGACCATATGATATGAGTCATCACTCGCATAAATGTACTTGGAGCATTAGTCAATCCAAAAGATATGACTAGTCATTCATACAAACCATCTTTGTCTTGAATGCTGTTTTCCATTCATCACCTTCTCTCATATGAATTTGATGATATCCACTTCTAAGATCAATTTTAGAGAAAACTATTGATCCATCCATCTTATCTAACATATCATCAAGTCTAGGTATGGGGAACCTATACTTAACAGTGATTTTATTTATAGCACGACTATCTACACACATACGCCAAGTACCATCTTTCTTTGGGGTAAGAAGAGGTGCAGCATGGAGATAAACTTTCCACGATAAATCCTTTTGCTAATAAATCATTAACTTATCATTTTAGCCGCATGTTCATTTTCTAAGATAATGTGGAAAATTTGGGAGTGATGATCCGGGAATTAGCTCTATGGCATGTTGGATACTTCTTAATGGGGGAAGCTCACTAGGAAGTTCTTAAGGACAAATATCTTGATATTCCAATAAAAGTTCATGTACTTCAGATAAGAATGATTTAACACAAGGTTGATTTTCAGTGGTCAGGACAACTAATGCAAAAATGATATTCTCATTAATCTCTTGTTGAAATTGACATTTATTAATAATATGTAGGGATTTCTTTTCTATGGAGAGAAGAATTTTGGGGTTGAAGTGGAGACCTCTTTAAGCATATTTAAGAAAATTCTCTTACCTTGAAAATTAAAAGCATATGTATTAGACGCCATAATTTGTGACATTCATATCAAAAGCCAAGGTCAAAAGTATATGAGCAACATCCATTGGAAGAACATCACACCAAAATTTATCATTATATTCTCCTAATTGAATGGGTACAAGACAATGTTGAGATATAGAGATAGATGTCTTATCTACCCAAGCAACCTTATAAGGTTGTGGGTGGGTCTCTGGGGTGAGCTTCATCATAGCTAAAGTAGAGGTAACAATAACATTCATGCAGCTGCCACTATCAATGATTAATTTACACATCTTTTCACCACTCTTAAAATAAGTGTGAAAAATTGATGTGCGTCTCCAATCAATATTAGCTCATGGGGTAGCTAACACACAACACATAACAGCTATATAAGACTCATCTAATGATTCTTCTGCATCATTAGCTTCATCACAAGGGTCAACTACAATTTGATTATCATTATTTTCATTTTATTGATCATCATTTTCATAATCTAAGTGTAAGTTTTGACGAGGAAAAGTACTTGCATAATGACCAATTTTACCACATGTAAAATAAGTAATGCTAGAAGTCTTAGAAATGTTCCTAAAGATTTTCCTTTTGTTTCACTAAGTCCTTTAGAACCGCTAAAGTAGAGGGTAACACGATTGAGAGTTGTTTGTAGATTTAGTTATGAATCACTTATAAGATTGTGATCTAAGATATTATTCAATTTGACGCCACTAAAATGCATTCTCAAGAGAATAAATTTTATCATTTCATTAATATTAGTTCGTAAACTAGATCTAAATCTAGAGGTGTGATTCTCTAACATCACAACGTCATCAATTCATCAAACCGTGTCATATACTCAACAAGCTTAAAGATCCTTGTTTAAGCGCAATCATTTTATCCATAAGTTGATCATGAAAATTTAATGTACATATTTTTGCTTTAAAATTTCTTTCATCTTCATCCCAAGAAGCAATGGTTGTCCTAATCATTGAAATTTTTGTGTGAGATTAATCCAATAAGTCTTAGCATGACTAGTTAGTTTCATGCAGGCAAAATGAACTTGTCTTTCTTCCGACATGGGCATCCAATCAAAATATTGGTCCATATCTACTAACCAATCTAAGAAAATATTAGGATCAAGTCGATCAACAATAAAAATAGGTGGATCAATTTTAACCCTATGAATAACATCATCATTAAGTTCTCTAAGTGTACGTCGAGGGGCAACAAAATTAGATAATGGCTCTTCGTAATGTCGAGGATAATGCTCATAAGGAGTTCGATGAGCATAACCTTCATCTCGTCTTAATTGTCTTCCTATTCGATGAGGTGAGTGAGGAAGTACCTCATCAAACTCGAGATATTCATTAAAGTTTCCTGAGATAACGGGTCTAATAGGAGAATGTGGATGAGGCGGGGAGGAAGAGGAACGAGATCACAGGATGACCTTCTCTCTCAAGTTGGTGTTCTGGATTGTTAGTTTCTGAATGTGTTGTAAGCCTACCAACTTTTGATTTAAGGCTTCAAATCTTTTTGGAATTCATTAAAGATTTGTTAGTGCAAGGGTAAGCTTTTCTATTTTTTTCTAATAAAATTCATAGAATCATATTTTTTCATCTAAGGATTGATCTTGATATCTAAGACCACTACGAGTTGACATGATGATATTCTTTTAAAAATTTTAATATAAGCAAATATTTAAATTTTTTTTTAAATATGCAATGTAATGAAATCAAAGACATGATTTAAAAAGTAAGTAAATGCCCTAATTAGATAAAAATTTTGTATGTTTTTTTTAACAATGAATTACAGGATTATTCTAATGAAAAAATAAAACTCAATACTAAACAAGATGTTCCCAAAGAAACATACTTGCTCTGATACCAAATATGATGTAGGACAAGGGTGCTTTTTATGATATGATGTTTATTACACAGATAATTCTTAAATCCTCACAAAAGAGTAATGATAAATGCACACTACTATTGAGCACATTCACAATATTATGAATTTAGTGAAGTTGAAAATATTTTGATTAAAGTTATATTAACCACACTAGAGATCTAAATATTATAAGTGCAAAGAAATAACTGAAAAGTTATGAATGGTCTAACCTATAATAGATTTAAAATAACAAGCAAATGGGAGATAGTTAAGTCGACCTCTGACAAATCTGTCATGGAGATCACGTTCCTTCCTTAGAAGTTCTTCTCTAAGGGTTGTGAGCTCACACACTCAAGTAGTCCATCACTTAAGAGGCAAGCACACAGAAGAATAGTAAAAGAAATTTAAAAAGATAACTTTTATTCCAAATCCAAGTACCAAGCATTACAAAAGCCTCCATATTTATAGGATTGAAAGAGAGTTAAGAATACTCAAACGTAACTCCAATCTCAAACCTACCACCATCATAACCACCTACCACCACTTATCAAACCCAACTCATTGCACTACCCAAAATATCATACTACTGAATGACTCATGGGCCATGACATAAAATAGCCTGCATAAAAAGCTCAAGACATATACAAATAAAAAGCCCACAATACATAACTTAAATTATAACAAAAGGCCCAATCATGGATTTAAGTTTTATGATGATGACATCGGCACGATGATGCTGATCACTTGGTCAAATGATATAATTATGTGGGATCTTAGTAATAATTTAAGTTTCAATCAATTCTATGTATTTAGAGGCTATCACCTATGATTCCCACAAGGTTTATCATCTTTAAAGGTATAACTTTTCCAGATTCATTGATGATTGATATAAAAGGAGTAGAGCGAGAATTCAAATAGATACTCTCTTTTGTTATGATAATGGATCTCTCTTGCAACAATCTCAGTGGAGAAGTTCCTCCTGAATTAATGAGCCTAGTTGGATTGATAAGTTTGAATTTATCCAGAAACCAAATTTATGGGACAAATCCCTATTAATATATTGGTCAAATGCAGAGCTTGGAAAGTTTGGATCTCTCAATGAACATTTTCTTAGGAGAAATTCCAGAAAGCATTGTGCAACTAAGTGGATTAAACTTATCCTATAATCAATTGTCAGATAGATATTTGCTTTCAATTATATATATATATATATATATATATATATATATATATATATATATATATATATATATATATATATATATATATATAATTTCACCTAATATTTTAGAATTCTTTTCGACAAATTATACTAAATCCACAATATAAAATGCATTCCAATTCAATCTTTTATTTATTCTACGGGATAAACATTTTCAAATGGTTACTGTCTTTTATATGTTGTCTAAAATTTTATTTCGTTTATTTATTTTATATTGCATTAAGTATTAATAAAAATGATCATATAATGATTATCTAAAAAAAAAGATACTATTAATATATTGAGATTTATAGTTTTTACCTTTTATCATGTATAATTTCATTTCATTATCTGTTTACAATATTATATCTATATTTTTAAAAATGATTTAAAATGTTATAAAAACTGAAAATTTTAAATGATGTAAACTAATCCATCTAATATGAGTTGATCGGTTTACATTTTTATGTTGTTTTAACATTTAAAAAAAATACAGTATAAATATACAAATATAATTAATTTTAATTAAGTAGCAATTTTCATGTTACTTTTAATAAATTATACACAATCTCTTTAATAAAAAATAAAATCAAATTTTTTTAAATTATTTTTCAATTATAATTCTGACACTAAAATAATTTTAAATGATAAAATGTATTAATTAATAAAGAAACTGTTTATAGCACCTTCAAAGGCAGTGATTAAATAAATCAATTCAACATCTTTGAATTCTAAAGCTAATATTATACTTAATCAATCAGCTGTTTATAATTAAATTATTTAATGTAAGTTTCCATTACGCAGATGACTTATTGGCAAATGGCAAGTCAAAGTCAAGTTTCTACCAGTTTTTATATTTATTGATATGACATCTAAATTTAACAATTATTTATATCACATTAATATAATATAATAATTTATTTTATATTATTTTCAAGTAAATTTAATAATTGAACTCATTAGCAAAATAATAGTTAAAAGTCTTGTCCCAAATTAGAGAGATATATACTTATTTAAAATTTTTATCAACATAACTTCAACTTATTTGGTGCACTCAATAAGATCCTTGAAGAATTTGTTCATAAAGTATCAAATGACATAACTTGATAATAGTATAATTCTCTATTAGTCTAAAAAGAGAGATGATTTCTTCATTGGCATGATTCATTTTTATCTAATTATAGCTGAAATAGGCATCCATTAAGCTAAGCATTTTTCATGTTTGAATGTTGCATTCACTTGTTAATTTATATTGAGAAGGGAAAAGCTATCCTAAGGGCATATTTTGTTTAGGTTAATGTAATTTACAAACATCTTTAAAATTCTATTAATCATCTTTATCATAGTTATATTTGTTAATCATATGGGATAATTAACCTCTAAAATGAAAATAGAATTTATAAGTTTATTAACTTTTTACATAATTTCTTGTAGATGAGAATAAGAGACTATATTGCTAAATCAATTCTGAGAGAATGTGAGATTACCTCAAAATTTATCGCAAGACTTTATTGCTAATTATCAAATCAATATCACGGTCGCACAATTTGCTAAAGCTTCCCATGATCATACTCAAATTAAGAAATGTTGAATAAAATAAGATATTATCAAAGTTTTCATTATCAATTAAAATTCTCTCAATATTGTTGCGAGAATTGCTAATCCTAATATTAATGACCAACGGTTCTAAAACAGAATCTAAATCCTCTCCAAATAAAAAATCATTAAACATGATAGAATAATCAGCATGAGATTTTTTTTGTAATGTCAACTCTTCGAGGCCGTGATCAAAGCATGAGAAGTAAGAACATTCTTTTGAAGATAGTTTTAATCTCTCCAAACATTTATATGTTACGTTCTTACTCTCTTAGCTGATATTATTTTGATTCCAAGTAAAATTAATGACTGCCTAAATTATTAGATTTTAAATAAAGATAATCTTATTAAATTAGTCTCTAAATTTTTCATTTTAGTTGTCTATGTCCATGACTTTGATGAAAGTAATAATAATAATACTCATAATTTTTAATATTTGGCCTCATTGGATTATGCCACTTAACAATCTTCTCATCTTGCTATCAAAATGTAGCACAAGATGTATTTAATAATGTATAGTCCTTTTTCCTAACTATGTTCATGTTATTGTTGAGAAGGCCAAGGATAAAGACCATGATTTTATATTTGTACTTTTTCTGCTAAAATTATTTAGTACCACCATCTTGATCAATTTTCTGCTTACAACAATAACAATAATCAAACAATAGTAGTCATACAACAACAGTCTAGTAATGATAGTTGAATGATGATGGCTAATTAATAATCATCAACAACTATGGGCACACAATGGTAGTAAGACGACAATCGGTGGCAATCATCCTTATTGAGCATTTACTTGAGCTCTAGCATTTTTCATATATCTCCAAGCTCTGTTCCATACTAATTATGTGATATCTCATATAATTTTTATGCTCAAAGTGTGTGGAATTGAGCTATCGGTGTAGAGTGAGGTTTGTTATCTCTTTTGATCATACTTTGATGTTCCCTAATATGTGCTATCTCAATGTGGTGAGTTTCTTAATGAAAATTTCTTCATGAATATATATATTTTTTAATTTATTTAGTAATTACAAGATATGAAAGAGAAGTGCTAATAGAAGACGGAAAAAAGAGCTATAGCATTAGAAGAAATAAGAATAGAAATTGAAATATAAAGTACTAGCAAATAATAATGAGAGAAAAGAAAGCAAGGAATCTCATTTGTAAACATGACAATGCAGTGAAGGTATCTTGTTAAGTAGGTTTATAAAAATTAAGAAATATGGAGCATTATATATATATATATATATATATATATATATATATATATATATATATATATATATATATTTATTTATTTATACCGCTATGATGACTAAAGAAGATAAAATATATAAGAATTATTGATTTATATTCGATTATAATTTGATCAAATGATACAATAGTCCCCAAATAAATTCACAAATAAATGCAATTTTGAATTCTTTTTTTTAAGCGACTAACACTTTACTAAAAAAACTTAATGTGAGATCAATATGCAATTAATAAATATGCTTATCTTCCTATTAGTTATATGTATGTGTCTAGTATTGAAATTTAGGGCAAGAAAAGCATTATTGCTTTGAGAAATACTTTGCACACAAAATAAATAGGATATGCATAAATATGCTTTAAACTCATATGTAATTATACCTCCTTGCAATTCTACCTAATAGTTCATTGTAGGGTAAGTGAGATGGTTTAGTTCACTTAAGTTCACAATGCACTCTAGAATGTCTCTCCAAAAATGGTTCTTCGAGAGATCCAAAATTATCAATCTATGTATAAGATATATATATATTGGGATTTATCTTGTAAATTGATTTCTAGCCGAATTCGAGTTTGTCAACCCAAGCAGACTCATTAGTTTAATATGAGCTTATCTAGTGAGATTATCACAAGAAAAATACTTAGTTATTATAAGAGAGAGTATGTGCATAAATTCATGATATATTCCTTTTATATAAATCATTAATAAAACAAAAGTTATGAATGGAAGGATAAAAAGATCATTGTCAACAAGAAGTCCAAGCAGCTCATTTTGAAAGATGACATCATATTTAAGAGTGAGATGTTCACATCACTTTAATTTGTATGGTCATTGAATTGAGAAACTTAAAAAAAAAATTCCAATGACAAAAATAATTTGCAAGAAGTAAGATTTGAAAGAGCTTTTCAATTGAAGAGCTTCGAAGAGATTGCGGTATGAAATTTATTTGCTCTTAAGTAAAGGAATTTTGAGGAAAATAGTTTATCTGCAATCTATAAAGGTATGTTTCATGTAAGATTCTTTTCTCTCAAGACAATGATACTAAGCTTATTGTAAATTTTTAAAAATGGTATTCTTCTTAAGCATTAGTCTTCTTTAGGCACAATAAAATAACATTAGTAGATTTGTATCAATGTGAACTTGAACTATAAATTTTTATTTGTAAGGCTAATAAACTTTGTTGTCATAAAGCATGAAATATTTCCATTGCATTTTGAGATTTCCTTTAGAAAATTGTTCTAAGGCACTTGGAAAATCAAATCATGTATTTTACTTAAGAAATGGTTTTAAGAAAAGTCAAGTACTATTGAAACATTGATGTTTGCATTAGTTATCGCTCAATTCCATTCAAAACTTATTTTAAGAAAATGGTATAAAAAAAACATCCAATTCATCCATCGAGGAAACTTGTAGGTTCGATCTTAATTTAATCATTAATGCTATCTCAAAATTCAATAAAAAAAATATGGCCTCTAATTGTATTGTGAGACATGTTTAAGCAATTTTTTTTATTATCATTTCAAAAATAGCACCATTGGATGGCCTAAAATCAAAAGGAACTTTTGATTATCATTTCATAGTGATTAGTGGTCTTATAAGCCCATAACGAAGGAAAAGTCAGAAAACTTAAAAAGAGATAATTCATTTAAAATAAATCATATTAAAATCTAAGTGGATGTCTTAAGGTATAAATTATCGAATCACATAATAAGCTTGGAGAGACCCATAAAATAAATCCAGTGAAATTATTTGAATGTGGGTCTATTGTATTTAAGCTTTTGAATTTGGCATACTTATATTAATAAGGGTTATATGAAAAATCAAATATTTTGTTGATTGATGAGAAATTAGAATATAGAAGCAAAGTTTGAAGCACCTTTTAAATCTCATGTAAATAATTAGTAGCAAGTGATAGCTAGATTCACATTGTGGTGGGAAAAAGAAGCTAATATTTTTTTGGTTTTTTAGATTAGGTGGAATTACTCCCTCAAGCATGAAATCCAAAAAGATCGAGATATCTTAAATGAATGAAAAACTTAAAATTTTGTAGGATATTTATTTGCTTAAAATGAAAAACCTAAGCACAAATGTTGAAAGTTTTGTATCAAGTTGTAAAAATCTGATCGAATAAGAAACTGAAAGGAAGAGATGTTCAAGATGCAATAATTCAATCTAAATTGAATAGAATAATTTAATAAAAATTTAAATTATTTAAATATGATCAAAATGATGCACTAATATATATATATATATATATATATATATATATATATATATATATATATATATATATATATATATATATATATATATAAACAAATATATATAAGATCTTATAATTATACATTCAAAGTTCAATATAAAGTTAAGATATAATTAATTTATAAATCTAGATATATATATATATATATATATATATATATATATATATATATATATAAATATATTAAAAAATTTAAAAGTTATAATATAGATTTATAAATATAAAATATATTTTATAATAAACATAATTTGCAAAATATTTATAATATGTTATTATAAAATTTTATTCTTAAAATACCTTTAGTATATTATAAATTATAATTAAAAATAAAATATCATTCATTTAATGTTCATAAAGCTTAAATCACGCAGCTCAGTTCTTCATTCCCATATCCCAACTTAGATTCACATATAATTAAAGCTTTTTTGATCCCACGTCATGGAAAAAGTTTAGTGTTGCACTATATAATACTATGTTTAAAGGTAATCGACCATTAGATTGAAAATTAAAGGTAATTATAATTGATAGATTTGATTCAATGTATTTGAGAATAGTTTGGATTAATTTTTGCCAATTTGGTGCACAAAAGATTTTTACGTTGAACTAATTGGTCCAATCTAGTTTTTAAAACTTAAATTTTATAAGGAAACCACAAAGGATTTAAGGATGTGTTAATCACAAGATTAATTAGATCAAATTTAAGGTATTGGAGATTTATGAACATCGGAGATGAGGCATAACTACTCCAACAAACCCTAAATGAGAGAGTTTGAGCTAATGAAACTTTGTCAAAAAAGTAATAGATTGAGGAATGCTTGTGTGGTTTAAATAAATGGCATTAAGACTTAGATAATGTAAGTTTTGTAATTGAAATGACGACGAAACTAAATGTGTAATTTATAAAGTGTCTTCTTAAACATTCAATTCAAAAGAGATCAAACACAAATTAATCTTGAAAATATGGTTAGTTATATTGCTACACCCTTTCATGTGTGACAATCTCATTTAATTTTTGATTAAAGAGAAATAGTTGAGGATTAAAAATATTTCACTTAAAGTTGAGGACTTCTCTTTCAATGTACAATAACTGGGGTCAAAAGCGGTTGTTATGTGAAACGTTATTAACGAGCAGGCGAACACGACAAAATTTTTGTTTGAATTGAAAATGACAACGAATAGCGGTCATTTCGTGTTATCGATAAGGCTCGAACAGCGAGGCTTCATGGCGCGTTCCTCGATTGTGTTGCTACTTGGATATTTATGTTAGACTATTCGACTTCTCCAAGCGATTCGAATTCCATTGTTTTGCTTAAGTCTTTTCGGCCTTTCAATGGCGAGCGATTTGAGCGTTCGTGCCCTAGTTCTTCTGCCTCTGAGCCTCTCTGCCTCTGAGTTCTCCAATCTCCACTTCTCCTCGTCCCTCGACTTCGAGCATCCGATGCACTCCACAATCCCTTCCTCTCGAGTCCTGCCTCTCGGATTTCTCTCATTCTTGCGTCACTGCGTGGCGTCTTGAGCAAGAGAGACTGTGGAGTCGTGAATCTGATCCTCTATGGTTCTGTCCCTCTCTCCCGTTCTCTTTTTTTTTTTGAGACGTCTGATGCTCTGACTCTTCTCTATGATTTCCTTTACTTTTCAACTCTATTACTATTGTGGATTAGTAGTAGTCTCACCGTGTATGTTTCACAAATCTCTGTGGCCTTTCACTAATCTATTCGTATTGTGATTATGTGATTTTTTTTAGGAGCATGACTCCTCTGTTGTATGGGATCCTCTGTTGGTTGTGATTTTTTTAGGAGCATGACTCCTCTATTATATGGGATCCTCTGTTGGTTGTGATTCTTGTGAATCTGTGAGACTGTGATGTTGTTTAGTGTTTACTGTTAGTGTTTAGTTTCAATATGTTGCGTACTTATGTTGTCTGTTCCATTTGGTTTCTTCAAAGTTCAAAGTAAGTTAGGCTTTACAGTTAAAGCAACAACAGCTAAGTAGACAAGTAGCTAATAATTCTAGAAAAAAATAATAACAATACAAGTATACAACAACACCATTCATCAAAATGAATAACAGCCCACTAGAAGCAAAGATGATGCAAAAGAAGGCACTTAATAGTTCTAATTAACCAATCCAAAAAAATAGTTCTAATCAAAGCAAAGAGGCTACCAAAAAAAGGAACCATTTTAGGTCCACCGAGAAGTGAGAACAGACTGAACAGCCAACCAAGTTACCAAAGTACCAAACCTGAAACCTGAAAGAATCAACAAAAGCAACCATCAATGGCTGGATAGAAATAAAACGAAATATAATAATAAGCCAAAATCCTCTAATGTCATAGGATAGCAAATACTCAATCACATCTAACAGCCAACATGCTATCTATTATAAGAAGTTGTAGACTTATAGTCTTGTAGCTTTAAAACAGCAAAACAATAGTTGAATGAAAACAACAAAATAGCAAAACAACAAAGAATAATAGAACTGGGCAAGGCGGCAAGTGTATGTGTGGTAGTCCAATGGCATGCGAGTTGAATACTTGAATGAAAAGATAGGAGTTTTTTGTAGCTAATTGTAAGTTCACTAGTAATGCTTGAAGTATGCTTTATAACATCCCGAGTCCCAAAAAAAAAAGGATCATATATTCATATGCTTTTACTTTAATATTTGATGATTATTTATTGTTTCTTTTTTACCAAATTATTTTTGAAAAAAAATTAGATGAATTAAATAACCATTAGCCAGTTAACTGATTTTCTAATAATCTTCTTATTTTTATTATAATGAAGCTCACTCTCAATCTATTATAAATGATATTCATCCTTGCAATTTTGATTATGCAGAGCTTAGTTGTAATGTATTATGTATGTTCTAAACTCTGTTATATCTATAAATGTATTATTTTTTAACATATTTGTCATTTAATATATGATGTTTGAAATTATTCATAGTTTACATACAGCATATGTCATCATTTGAGCATTCTTAGTCTGCATCAACTAGTGAGGTACCACCAATTGATATGAAATATTTGGAAGACAGTCAAAATCAAGAATCTCAACAAATTGTTGAGAGTACTAACACTATACCAGAGGTGCAGGCTAAAAAATCTAGAAAGAGAATGCCTAGTGTGTGGGAGTACTTTGTAGAGGTTTAAACTATGTCTAAGGGTGTTGAGATTCTTGCTTGCAATATGTATGTCTTGTGGAGTTAAGTTCCAAAAATCAAAAGCACAACTTCACAACAGACATGTTAGAGATTATAATAAAATTAAATCAAAAGGTAAACAAGTTATTGATTTATTAGATAAAAGAAGCGGCAATTTCTCCTCAATTGATATTACTAGTGAATTTGTCATTTCTATTTTTCATGATCCTAAAAAATTATGATCAAAGCAGTTAGAGGAATTATTGCAAGGATGATTATTGTCCATGAATATCCTTCTATGATGGTAGAGCACATTTGGTTCAATATCTTATTGAAATATTTGAATCTTAACTATGAAAGTCTGTCTAGTAACACTATAAAAATTGATTGCATGCGAATTTATGATGTTTAGAAAGGAAAACTTAAGACTTATCTGAGCAGTGTTCAAAGAGTTTCATTAATATCAAATTATTGGACATCTAATCAGACAATAGGGTATATGTGTTTGACTATTCATTTCATTGATTTGTCATGGAAGATCGAGAAAAGATTATTAATTTTATTGAACTTCACCCACCTCATATTGGGACTTTCATCTGTGATGATATATGTGACTGTTTGTTAGAATGGAATCTTCAGGATAAAATCTCCACAATTACTCTTGATAATGTCAATAACAATAATATTGCAGCTTATTTCCTTAAAAATAACTTTAATTCAAGAGAAAAACTGTATTTTCATGGTCATTTTTTTCATATCAGATGTTGTGCACATATATTGATTATAATGATATAGGATGGTTTGAAAGAAGTGCATGATATAATTTATAATATAAAGGAGTTTAAATATCTTAAAAAATCTTCCGCAAGGCTACACAAATTTGTTGAGATTGCAAAGCGTTAGATGTACTACACGGTTTTCTTTATATTGATATGTCAACACGTTGGAATTCAACTTATATGATGCTTGAGTCTACTTTTATTTATCGTCTCTTAACTCATTATGTAGCTAGAGAGTCAAATTACAAGTGGGTATCACTAGATTCTGATTGGGTGAGGTATAAAAAAATCAGAAAGTTCTTATCAATTTTCAATAATATCACTCAAACAATTTCTAGTACATCATATCCAACATCAAATATTTTTTTGCCAACTGTAATGCATGTTAAATAGCTTCTCTGGAAAGAATCTAGATATGAAGATAAGTATATGAGAAAAATAGCCATAATTATGAAAATAAAATTTGATAAATATTGAGGGGAGTGTAACCTACTAATGTCTATTGCTGTAGTTCTTAATCCTCGTTTAAAATTGAAATTTATTTCATTTACGTTTCCTAAGATATATGAACCACATGAACTTGATTCTCAAATTATATCTGTTGAAAAAGCTCTTTAGAAAATACATGCAATATATGCTTTTGATAGTTCTTCTATTACTGCAATGAATGAATCTATCAATGTGGGGTTTTCTTCTTTGAAGTCTATTATAGATCCTCCACATCTTAATTTGATTGTATGTTAGATTTTAAAGATTTTGTTATGTAATCTGGCTACCTTAAGTCGACTTGTAGGTATATCTTGAGAAAGGGTTATTTGTTTGCAATACGAAAATTTAATTTTTTGGAATGGTGGAAAATGAACATATTGAAATATCCATGTTTGTCTAGAATGGCTCATGATATTTTATCATTTTAATAACTGCTCTTCCTAATCCTCATTTAGTTATGGAAGGGTGCCAAATGCATATAGAAGTTGTTTATCTGCCAAGGCAGTTAATGCATTAGTTTGTGCATCTAATTGGATCAAATCATCCCAAATAAATGTTAAAATACCATTGGTAAGTGTTTCATTGCTTCAATATAGTACCATGCAATTTAATATTGTTATTCCATTATATCTATTTTGCATTTTAATGTTTTTAAAATTTTTTTCACAGCAAGAAATGTTGGAGAAGAAAATTTTGGGTGTTCCCTTGGGTGATTCATGAGCAAGAAGCCAATAATGCCTTTTTTTTTGCTATTATGCTACTAATCATTTGAGGATTTCATATACATTTAATTGTAAATACTTTTCATATTTTTATTTTATAGATTTGGTTATACACTTATGCTGATGATGGATTGTTTGCTTACTTTGGGTTGATTTAAATTTATGAATTACTGTATAATATTATTCTGTTCTAATTATTTATTTTGCAGAAGAATTATAAGAGTGAGGATATAATGATTTAAAATGCTCAAATAGGTAAATGTTGCTTCTTGTTGCCTTCATTTTGGTTTGTCATTATTGCATGTAACCTTATAAAGGATTGAAATGATGGTAAAATATGTAAATTTGAGCATATATTTTTTTATTGATCCTTTATGATTTGAATGCATACAATTTGTCAATCTTATGTGAGATTTTAAGATGATGATTGATGAGCATCGAATACTTTTATGTTCCAACCTTTGTCTCTCTATATTTGGAAGGGCATGTTAAAGTTAAACGTGCAACCATATAGAGTGTATGACCTTGTGCCATGTCATATCACATATGTGTTATAATTAAATATGAGCCTTTCTAGTTTCAAAACTCCTATATTTTCATTCAACTACTGTCCATTGGACCACTGCCCACTACCCAGTTCTATCATTCTATGTTATTTTATTGTTTTGATATTTTCATTCAACAGCTATTTTGTTGTTTGCCTTTTTTAAATCTGCAAGACTACAAGTCTACAACTTCTTATAATAGATAACTCTTCTTATATGATTAAGTATTTGCTATGATATGTATCGAGAATTTTATTATTATGTTTCATTTTCATTTCTATCAGCCATTGATGGTTGCTTTTGTTGATTCTTTTAGAATTTCGTGTCGTACTTTGGTTGACTGCTCACTGTTCTCACTTCTGGACCTAAAATGGTTCCTTTTTCTTTTGATTAGAACTATTTTTTTTGGATTGGTTAATTAGAACTATTAACCTTCTTTTGCATCCTCTTCTAGTGTGGGATGTTCTACATTTTAATGTGAATGGTGTTGTATTATTATATGCTATGGAATCAAAAGGATTTTGGCTTATTATTGTATTTGGTTTCATTTCTATTCACCATTGATAGATTTTTGATTCTTTCTGGTTTGGTACTTTGGTAACTTGTTTCTCACTTTCTCATGGACCTAAAATGGTTTTGCTTTGATTAGATCTATTTTTTTTGGATTGGTTAATTAGAACTATAAAGTGCCTTCTTTGCATCCTCTTTTCTAGTGCTTCTATATTTTGGTGAATGATGTTTATATTATGCTATGATATGGCATTTTGGCTTATTATTGTGTTTGGTTTCATATCTATCCAGTCATTGATGGTTGCTTTTGTTGATTCTTTTAGGCTAGGTACTTTAGTAACTTGGTTGGTTGTTCAACCTGTTCTCACTTCTCAGTGGATCTTTTTTTTCAGCTTCTTTGCTTTGATTAGAACTATTTTTTCTGGATTGGTTAATAAGAACTATTAAGTGTTTTTTTTGCATCCTCTTTGCTTCTAGTGGGATGTTCTATATTTTGGTGAATGGTGCTGTTGTATACTTTTATTGTTGCTATTTTTTTCTAGAATTGTTAGCTACTTATCTACTTGGCTATTATTGTTTTGAATGCAAAGCCTAAGTTACTTTGAACTTTGAACTTTGAAGGTTGTTTACTTGCTTTTGTTGTTTCAGTCATTCTATGAAAATCATGGGATTGATTGGCTCATTGGCTATTCTGGACTTCTGGGTGTACCTCATAACCCTACAAACTACTTGTAAATTGTGCTTGTAAGCTCAGAACTACATCTGTGATGTACACTTTGGGCCTTTGTCGCCAAATACCGTCTCTCTCAGACTGTAACCCGCTACCTACTTAGCAGCCGGTGCACTTTTTGCTGTGTCATTTTGGTTGTTGGTTTTATGGAATTGTTGACTTTGTTTACTATTTTGACCTACCCATGGTGCCTTTTCACACCTCCTTACCTCGGATGATGTTGCTTTTGTTGCTTATGGTGGCTAATTTGATGGCTATATGACGATCATAAAATTATTTCTTTGGCTGGTAGCATCTTTTGTGATTATAACCCTTGGAAGTTGGATGTTCACTAATTTGTTGTCCCTTATGTTGAAAATTAGAATGAATATTTTTTTTACTCTGAGCCTGACCCATCTATGTCTTTTCTTGTAGTCAAACACGAACACAAACAAATGTGAACGTCGGCTCGTTTACACCCCTAACAATAATATCATTAATAAAATTTAGCACCTCAAGGCTCCTCCAACTTTCACCATTGATGCCATCACTATGATTTATATGTTTTATATTGCATCAACTCTTTTCTTAATAATGAAAAATACCTAATTTATTACTTGTGAAATTATTTCAATTGGGAAAGATTCTTTGATTTTGGCATTCTAGAGTTTTCATGTAAGAAATTCTTTGAGAAATTTACATGCATAGCACACACAATTCTTATGCATTTATATATCAAACACCTAAAGTTTGATATTTATAAAATATCACTTTTTCTATTCATAAAATGTTATATTTTACTTTTAAAAAGTAATGATGGTGATACTTTTGATATAATAATAAAAATTTGGATGTTATTTAAGTAAATATGAAAGCTTGGGTGTTAGATTTATAAATATATAAGAATCTTGTGCTATGTCATTAAATGCCCCAAAACTTTATTTCACATTTTAGATGCTTTCAACTTATCATGTGCATGATATCTCATGTAATACTAAGATAATAACACAACAAATAGAATTGAATGTTATGCCAATAATTATAAAATTTATATGACATTAATAAAAAATATAAGGACATATCATTTTAAATCCCCATATCCTTCCAATATTCAATAAAATAAATTATATAAAAGCCATATTCTATGTGCTAAATCATTTCCCAAGTTTTTGTCCCACTTGTCTTAGGTTTTGAGAATTAAGTTTAATGTGAACTTTCAAGGAAATTTAACATTAGTTGTTTATTTATTTTTGAAGTGTTTACCAAATATATTGAATATACAACTTCAAATTAGTTCGAGCACTATACTCGATAAGTCATCACAAAACCTAACCAATGGAGTAAACATGAATTTTAATGTGATGTTTTAGTTAAAACTTTCTAAATTATCTAAATTTAATTTTCAACAAATATATAACAAAACATACATCTTAATGAGAAGAATATAACAAATTTAAGATTAGTAAATTTAAGTTTTATTGGCATAATTTTCTTAGAACAAAATAATATTAGTGGATCTAGATTTATTTGTCTGAGATCATTAGAATGATTAGGGCCCAAAATGAAAGAAATATATAATTATATTGTGTGTGTTAGATAGATTATAAATATAAAAGAATAACTACCTTATAATGAAATATTATTACATTTTAAGTAAAATTATATTTATAATTAATTAAACATTATATTTTTTCCTTTTATTTTTTTTTCATTAAAGTGTAGATATATATTTCTAAAATATATATATTCTATATATTTTTTATTATGTAACATATTTATATTAAATATATTTATATATGAAATACAAGTATTTATTGTTATAATATGTTTAAATTTTCAATGTAATATAAATCTTTTATCTGTAAATAACTTAGCTATTTTTCAATTAGTAAATATTTTTTCAAAATATATCACATAAAAAATATTATAAAATATACTCACACCACATTATATACTATATACATACTATGTGTAGTATATACTACACACAACACTACTCTATACAATATATACTACACTTTATTACCATCACATTAGATATTTAGAAGAAAGATTTCATCTCCCATTCTGAAGCTATAAACAAGTCCGCTTCATGTATATAAATAAATCATAGCTTAATATAAGACAATAATAATGAAGAGCGCTTGAGCTCTCTATTACTAATATTTCTTAACCATTTTGTTGGTAACCTATGGGGACATTGTAGCATTGAGGAAAGAGAAGCCCTCTTAGCTTTAAGCAAAGCCTATTTGATGCTAATCTACTTCTCTCTATTCATTGAAGATCAACGTATGATGTGGATTGTGGAAGGGTGTGAGTTGTATTACCATAACCGGTAATGTCATCAAGCTCAATTTTGGTTGGAGATATTCCTATTTCAATGATTATGGATCATCATTCTATGCCACATCTTTAGATATTGCATCACTCTCTCACTTACATCACTTGCAACACTTGTGCCTAACTGGTATTTAATTTCGCAACGCAAGCATCCCTCAATCTATTAATACCCTAAGAAGTTTGCTCTATCTTGATTTCTCCTATTCGTGGTTTAGTGGAATAATTCCATCTCATCTTGGAAAATTTGACAAATCTTCAATATCTTGATCTTAGTGGGGATCCTCTTGCGCTTGTACATATGGATGTCCCAACTTTCCTCTTTGAAATATCTAGATATGAGCCAAGTGAATTTAGCTCTTGCTACTAATTGGCTACATGAGATTAGCATGCTTCCAACTCTTTAACTTTGTATTTGCAAGATTACAACTTAAAAACTCTTCCAACTTCACTTTCATATTATAATTTCTCACCAACCATTAACATAATTGGTATTTCTAATAATCAATTCTCAAACTCCATGATTCCTTCTTGGTTATGTAACATGAATAATCTAGCTAGACTCTCTATGTATAATTGCCAACTTCATTGCACAATTTCCAAATCTTTTGAGGATTGTTAACTTAAAAATATTAGATTTAGAACATAACCAAATATATGGAAGCATACCATAGTGATTGGAAATATGATAAATCTAACCTCTTAACTTACAAAGTAATCATCTTGGCACCTATTCCAGCCTTGGTCAAATCAATAATTTGATTGAATTGGATCTTAGCAACAACCAATTTCAAGATAGTCTTTCATATGTTTATTTTGCAAATCTATCAAAATTAACATATCTAGATCTTTCAAATAATTACTTGAATATCAACACTATAAACACAAATTGGGTTCCCAATGCTTCAAATATTTAGCCTTTTCTTAAGTTCTTACTTTTTCGCCTCATTTCCCACAGTGGCTTCAATATCAAAATTATATATTTTTTTTTCTTAAGCCTCTCCAAAAATGATATATCTTATACCATTCCAAGTTGTTTTTGGAATATTTCGCCTTAATTTCAGTACTTAGATACGTCTTATACTGAAATTAAAGGTGAGCTTCCATTGTCAATAAATATAGGAGGGCTCATTGATCTAAGATCAAATCTATTGGAAGGGAATCTTCCAGCTCATGAGTTCCATAAGAGGCATTATTTTCTAATAATAAGTTCTTGAATGGGATTGAGTGGTATTTAAATCCAAACATAAGTATTTTACGAATACTTGACCTTTCAGAGAACTTTCTCTTCCGTAGAATTCCAGATTCAATATGCCAAATGCCTTCAATGATTAATCTTGACCTATCACATAATAATTTGTTTGGAGAAATTCCAAAATTCAAGGGAAATATTTCAAGCTTTATGACATTAAATGTTATCAACCTTGCAAATAATAATTTTTGGGATTTAATTCCACATTGGATGACAATCCTACCAATATTACTATCCTTACACCTAACCAACAATATTTTTCAAAGGGGGATACCATTTCCTAAAAACTGTGGCAAACTTATGACTCTTGACATGAGACAAAATAAACTTATGGGAAATATACCTTCATGAATTGGGGATATATTATCTTCTTTGAAAATCTTGCGCTTACGATCAAATAAATTTTATGGATCAATTCCCTCTGAGCTCTCAAAATTAAAAGGTCTTCAAATCTTGGATCTTGCTAATAATTTTCTTTCAAGTTCACTACCGATATCATTTCAATTTCTCAATTCAATGACCATACCTATTAAGAAGCTTGTGCCTATGATTCCCCCATAGTATACTCTCTATAAAATTATCATTTTGTCAAATTCATTGATGATTGATATAAAAGGAGAGGAGAGAGAATTTAAAGAGATATTCTCCTTTGTGATAATAATGGATCTTTCTTGTAACAATCTCAGTGGAGAAGTTCCTATTGAATTAATGAGCCTAGACAGACTGATAAGAATGAATTTATCTAGCAATCAATTCACTAGTAGGTCTCAATCAATATTGGTCTTATGCAAAGCTTGGAAAGTTTAGATCTCTCAAGGAATCATTTCTCAGGACAAATTCCAGAGAGCATTGTGAATCTAAGTGGATTGAACTATCTCAACTTATCTTATAATCAATTGTCAGGAAGAATCCCAGAAAGGACCCAACTTGACACTTTTAATGAATCAAGTTACTATGGAAATCCTAAACTATGTGGAAAAACACTTCATAAGACTTGTGAAGGTGATGAACATAATATTCATAATGGAGGAAGCAATTCTTATGATGATGGTGATGACTGACGATAATAATTTTGGTTTGTTCCTTGAATGAGTATTGATTTTATTGTTGGATTATGGAGTGTATTGGGGACTCTGTTGCTCAAGAAGTCTTGGGCAATTGCTTACTTTAATTCTATCATACTATAACAAATAATATTTATGTATTTATCGTGAAAATGAATCGTAGCTTAATCAAGAAAATGATATATGTTTGCTTTAAATCGATTCTTTTATTTGTTATTCTGTTATTAACTAATAAAAGTTAGAAGAGAAAAAACCATTATTTTCTTCTTCTTCTTTCTTTTTTTTTTTATGAATTATACTAAATCTACTATATGAAATGCATTACAAAGATTTTTTTTTTTTTTTCAAAGACAATCTTAATACTAAATTAATTTTTTAAATTAAAATAATAAGATATTGATGAAAGAATTAGAAATTTCATTGAAGCATTGCATGAAGTGCAAGAAACCTAATATTTCATCATTGATTAATGTTAAGAACTATTTATAGTGATTAAATAAGCTAATGACATTTCTTACACTTATAATTAAATTCAGAACTTTTGATTTCTAAAGGCAATATTACAATTTTCTTAAGATACTAAGATTATTAATCAGATTAATTAATAATTTATTTATTTAATGTAAGTTTCTTTGAAAGAAAATTGCATATTCTCGAGATTTAATAGATAAAGGTGATATACTAGTAATTATACATGACTAAATAATATATCAATAAATATAAAAGTTATAGCATCGCTTTTAATAATCTTAAGAATAAATAATATTATTTTAAAAAATACTTAAATCAATTTTAGATATTTTGAATATTTAAAATAATAATAATCATCAAATATATTTTATTTTGAAACAAAACATAAATAAAATAAAATATAAACATAAAATAAAACTTGCATGTATTATGTGCATCAGTTTACCATTAAATTGACTCAAATATCTTCAAACAAGAAAAATTAGAAATTATTTAAGTAGTGATTAATAAAGTAATAATGTTTCTTATGCTTATAATTAAATTCAACACCTTTGATTTCTAAAGATAATATTGTAATTAATCAATCAATTGCTTGTTGACTAATTCAACGCAGATGAATGAGTTATTATCTTTGAATCTTCAACTTTTTATTTCATTTTATTTCTTACAATTAAAGTGTGCAATATGTTTCTTAAAAATGAGTTCAATTTTTACATCTACTTGATATTTATATATTTAATAAAGTGTAGCTTATTGTCTGCAATATAATAAAACACTAAACTTTATTGTTTATATTTGAAAAACACATGTTTCTCTATTTTTTTAAGTCAAATCATCGACCTCTTGTAAGTTAAATGATATAGACTTTTCTGCCCCCATATAGCTATTTTTTAAATAAAATATATACACACTTGTAGTACTTGTGCCTAGCTGGTATTTACTTTCGCAATGCAAGCATCCTCGGCCTATTAATGCCCTCACTGAGTTGCTCTATCTTGATCTCTCTTCTTCGGGGTTTAGCTAAATAATTCCACCTCATCTTATAAATTTGACAAATCTCCAATACCTTGACCTTAGTGGGAATCCTCTTCTTGCTTATGACCTCTTATGGATGGCCCAACTTTCATTCCTAAAATACTTATATATGGGCCAAGTGAATTTAGCACTCGCTACTAATTGGCTACATGAGATTAGTATGCTTCCACTCTTTAACTTTAATGCTGATCAAGCAACCTACAAACTCTTTCAACTTCACTTTCTTATTATAATTTCTCATCAACTATCAATACAATTGAAATTTCTAACAATCAATTCTCAAACTTTACAATACCTTCTTGGCTATCAAACATGACTAATCTTTCTACACTCTCTATATATAGTTGTCAACTTCATGGTATAATCCCTAGTAATCTTTTGGGAGCTCTCAAATTAAAAATTTTGGATATATCATTTAACCTTATAGATGGAAGCATACCACCGTGGATTGGAAATATGAGAAATCTAACAAATATTTATCTACAAAGTAATCATTTTAGCAGACTTATTCCACATAGCCTTGGTCAAATCATTAACTTGAGCTATTTGGATCTTAGTAACAACCAATTGCAAGATAGTCTTTCAGATGTTAATTTTGCAAATCTATCACAATTGACGTATCTAGATCTTTCTAACAATTACTTGGATTTCAACCTGACTAGCTCATATTGGGTTCCCCCATTTCAAATATATGAAATTTTCTTAAGTTCTTGATTTATAGGGCCTCATTTCCCAATGTGGCTTCAAACTCAAAATTACATTTCAACATTAGATCTTTCTAAAATGGTATTTCTGATATCATTCCAAGTTGGTTTTGGAATATTTCGTCTCAATTTTATTACTTAGACATGCCATATGATGCAATTAAAGGTGAGCTTCCAATGTCATTGAATATAGAGGTATTGATCTAAGATCAAACCTCTTAGAAGGGAATCTTCCACAACTCAAGAGTTTTGTGAGTTTTGTATTATTTTCTAATAATAAGTTCTTGAATGGGATTAAGTGGTATTTAAATCAAATATGAGTTTATTACAAGTACTAGACCTTTCATAGAACTTCTCTGTAGAATTCCATATTCAATATGCCAAATGCCTTCAATGATTAATCTTGACCTATCACATAATAATTTGTTTGGTGAAATTCCAAAATGCAAGAGAAATATTTCAAGTTTTCTGACCTTAAATGTTATCAACCTTGCAAATAATAATTTTTGGGATTTAATTTCACTTTGGATGGAAAACCTACCAATGTTACTATCATTACACACCTAACCAACAATACTTTTCAAGGGGGATACTATTTCTTAGAATGGCAAACTTATCACTGATATGGGACAAAATAAACTTATGGGAAATATACCTTCATGGATTGGGGATATGTTATCTTCTTTGAAGATCTTATGCTTACGATCAAATAAATTTTATGGATTAAATCCTTTTGAGCTCTCAAAATTAAAAGGTCTTCAAATCTTGGACCTTGCAGATAATTTTCTTTCAGGTTCATTGTCAAAATCATTTAAATCAATGGCCATACCTATTAAGAAGCTAGTGCCTATGATTCCTCCAGGGTATATTGTCTTTAATGATATCACTTTGCCAGATTCATTGATGATTGACATAAAAGGAGAGGAGTGAGAATTTAAAGAGATACTCTCTCTCTTGTGATAATAATGGATCTTTTTTGTAACAACTCAGTGGAGAAGTTCCGGAATTAATGAGCCTAGGATTGATAAGCTTGAATTTATCTATCAATCAATTCACCGGTCGTCCCAATCAATATTGGTCTTATGCAAAGCTTTGAAAGTTTAGATCTCTCAAGAATCACCAAACAAATTCCGAGCATAGTGAAGCTAAGTGGATTGAACTATCTCAACTTATCCTATAATCAATTGTCGTAAAATCAGGGGACCCAACTTGACACTTTTCATGAATCAAGTTACTGGAAATCCTAAACTATGTGAAAATCACTTCATAAGACTTGTGAAGGTGATGAACATATAATCATAATCGAGGAACTCTTATGATGATGATGATGATTTAATGATGATAATGATTTGGTTTGTTCCTTGGTATGAGTATTGGTTTTATTGCTGGATTATGGAGTGTATTGTGGACTCTATTGCTCAAGAACTCTTGAGCAATCACTTACTTTCAATTATATCATACTGTCACAAATAATATTAATGTATTTATTGTTGTGAAAATGAATCGATGGCTTAATCAATAAATGACATATTTTTGCTTTAAATTGATTATTTTATTTATTAAACTGTTATGAACTAATAAAAGTTAGATGAGAAACATTTTTTTTTTTGGATGAATTATACTAAATCTACTATATGAAATGCATTCCAAAGAATATTTAAAAAAAGTGTTCAAAAGCAGTATAAATAACATAAAATTGAACGAATATAAGAATTCATTTATTCTGTAATATCTGGGATTCAATTGAAGGCATTAATTGTCCAGTTTTGGAAAGTAAAAAAAGAAGAAAATTTCAATCTAACCACATTTACTGTTTGTTCTGCAACTGAGAAAAGAAGAAATCAGAGAGGACCTCATATTTGCTATTTCGACAATGGTTTCCAGCGCTACAAAACAGAAATTTTGTTTTAAAGCGAATTTAACTGAGAGAAGAACCAAAAGGGTGGGATTTAAAGAGGAAAAGAAGAAAAACCTGTCTCAAATGAAAGCTGAGCAGCTCGAAGTTTTGGAGAAACCAAAGCTCCAAAGACTGATAATGACTTATTTCTCTTTTCTGAAAATGAATGTCGAATAGTTCTTTAATCATGGGGAAAAAAAACTCAAACAGAAACTTCAATTGTTGAAACTGTAGCAGTATAAGAAAAGGGAGAGAGAGAGAGAGAGAGAGAGAGAGAGAGAGAGAAAAGAAAGAGGTCTTACATTTACATCATCAACCGCAGCAGATTAGAAGTAGTGGAAGAGTTATCTGAGAGGGAGAGAGTTCTTACGTTCTCTGCAACTGCAGTAGATTCAGAAATACCTTCTAAAAGGAAAATATCAGCGTTTTAAAGAATCAAACACAATCAAACAGACTGAAAGAACCAAAAATGGAGCCTAACTCATAAAATATGATGCACCAAATTCGTGTTTTCGACCCCGATGAGTTAGTTGTGAGCTGTTACGATCCTCGAAAAACAACCTTTCATCAACAAACTCCTTTGGAGAAGATTTTCTCTTCCAAACAACTCCATTTTGATAGTCTAAATTGTGGTTGGACAACTGAAGCATGACAATAATATGTTACTTCAAAACTTCCTATAAGCATCTACTCGGTTTGTTTAAATCATAATTTTCTGGGATTAGAAAGGATTAAAATGTTTGAACGTTTAGATTCATATAGTGTTTTATCATCATAAGATATTATATAGAATGTCATCAATATCAAGCCAACGACAAACAATTTGAGCTTATTTTCTCTGTTTCCAGATCATAGATGTTTTTACTGGATTGAGATTCTTTGACCGGTTCATTGACCATCACTGTGGTTGCAGCAGATTGTGCTTTGAGGTCAAGCAGTGTGCTTGAAAGGCGTGATAGACCCATAGAGTGGCAAGCACTGGCAAGTTCTAGCCATCCCTAATAAACACCAAAAAATTATGAATTGCCTTTTTTTTTGTGATACATAATGCATAACAAAATGATATTATATCCTTGAAAAAAAAACGTAATAAAGATTTACAATGATATATAATGCCATTTGAAAAATTACGTTCAGGCTACATTTTTACGTTTTCCAACCTGATTTGGCAAAGTGCAATAGCTATCAAAAACTATGATTTGACTTCTTTAAAATAAAAAAATTTGTAATATCCACCTCAGCTTTTTAGACAATAACTTTTCGTACACCTCAACTTCACAGCTGCATTTTTAGAAAACTGTAGCAACCTCCATTTAAGTTTGGCCCAACATATGATGCACGGACACTTCAAAAAAAAAAAATTCAATGTCCGACATGCCTCCATCCAACATGTGTTGGACAAGGTTGATGCATGTCTGATTTAAAAATTAATAAAAATTAAAAGGAACACGTATGTCCTAAACAATTGAATTAATATTATATAAAAATATTTTTATATATAATTTATCATATTTTAAATTATCATAATGGGTTTCAGGAATTTGGTTAATGCGATTTTTAAGTCTATATGGCATTTATTTCAGCCAAACAAGCATCCCCCAATTTATCAATTCTCTTACTAATCTACGCTATCTTGACCTCTCTTATTCAAGGTTTGTCAGATTAATTCCACCTCACCTAGGAAATTTAACAAAACTTCGCCACCTTGACCTGAGTTTGAATGATGGTCTAATTGACATGTCTTTAGATTTGTGGTTATTTCGGTTAAAACATCCACAATATTTGAACTTAGGTGATGTTCATCCCAAACAAACAAACATCCTACAAAAGATTGATTCCCTTAATAGTTTGAGATATCATATTGTTCGCAATTATGGGCTTAGGGGTGTAATTCCACCTCATCTTATAAACTTGACAAATCTTTGATCCCTTGATCTTAGTAGTAATTCTTTATTGCTTTCAACCTCTTATGATTGTTGCTTTCTTTAATCCAACTCTCTCACATTATATTTATCATTTTGCAACCTACAAACATTTCCAACTTTAGTTTTACATTCTAATATTTCATCAACAATCAACACATTTGATCTTTCTTTTAACCATCTCAATGGGAGCTTGCCAAATTGGTTAAGACAATTCAAAAGATTAAATTCACTATACCTCTGATCAAACAATTTCATTGGATCTATTTCATCGAGCTTATTATGTAATCTCATGAAATTGGATCTTAGTGAAAATACTTTAACAGAATTTATTGAGGGTGGAATTACTATAAGATGTAAGGAATATAAAATGATACATATGGAAATATCGAGTAACTAGTTGAATGGAAGCATTCCTGAGTGGATTGGTCAAATGAGACAATTAGAATTGCGTGATCTTTGAAATAATCAATTTAGAGGATCTATTCCAGAGTTTTGGAACTTATTAACTTGATCTCTTTAGATATTCATTCCAACCTATTGAATGGTAGTCTCATATATTAATTTGGGAAATATATCATAATTAAATTACTTATATTTATCGATAATCCCTTGAATTTTAATATGATTAGTTTTTATTGGATTCCCCCATTACAAGTTTCCAGTCTTTTCTAAGTTCTTGCATTATCGATCCCCATTTTCCACTATGGCTTTAGAATCAAAAGTCCCTTTCTATTTTAGACCTCTCTAATAGTGGCATTTCTGATATCATTCCAAGCTGGTTTTGGAATATTTCTTCTCAAATGAATTACTTGAACATGTCTCACAATATAATTAGAGGTGAACTTCCTATGTTATTGAATATTGCATTCGTAGCTATAATTGACTTAAAATCAAATATACTAAAAGGGCATCTTCCTCGGCCGAGCAATTACGTACGTTTTACATCATTTTCTAATAATAAGTTTGCTAGTTGGATTGATTTGTATCAAAATGCAAACATTAGTTTGTTGGTAATACTTGACCTTTCTCAAAATGATCTCTTAGGTGGAATCCATGATTCAATATGTCAAATGCCTTCATTGATTCTTCTTGACCTATCACATAATAATTTGTTAGGTGAAATTCCTAAATGTCATGGGAATTTTTCAAGCTTTATAACACTAAAATTTACTAGATTTACAGATAATAACATTTGGGGTTCAATTCCACAGTGGATGGGCAACCTACCAATGTTATTATCATTGCACCTAAGTAATAATTCAAGGGAGATGCCATTTTTAAAAGTAGCAGAATTATCACCTTTGATGTTGGAGAAAACAATCTTACAAGAAATACACCTATATGGATTGGAGATAAATTATTTTCTCTAAAGATCGTGTGCTTAAGATCAAGCAAATTTCAAGGATTAATTCCTTCTGAGCTCTCCAAACTAAAAGGGCTAGAAATTTTGGATCTTGCAAATAATTTTCTTTCAGGGCCATTGCCAAAATCTCTTAAGTTTCTCAATGCAATGGCCACACGAAATAAGAGGCTTAAACCTCTATCTCTGAAAGATGATGTTATATTTCCAAATAAAGGGCTTGGACTTAGCATTACCCAATATTTGCCTATTCTTCCAAGCATAGCTTTGCCTGATTAGTTAATAATTGATATAAAAGGAATAGATCGTGAATTCACAAACATACTCTCTCTTGTCATTATTATGGATTTTTCTTATAACAATCTCATTGAAGAAGTGCCCATTGAATTAGTGAGCTTAGTTGGGTTAATAAGCTTGAATTTGTCTACAAATCAATTCACAGGACATATCCCAATCAACATTGGTGACATGCTTAGAAAGTTTGGATCTCTCATGGAATCACTTTGTAGGAGAAATTCCAGAGAGCATTGTAAATTTAAGTGGATTGAACTTTCTCAATGTATCATACAATCAACTATTAGGAAGAATTCCAATGGGGACCCAGCTTGAAAACCCCTCCTTAAGACTTGTGAAAATGATGAACACAATGGAGGAACTAACTCTAATGATGATGATGGAGATGAAAATTTTGATTTGTTTCTTGGTATGGTTCTTGGTTTTGTTGTTGGATTTTGGAGCGTATTAGGGATTTTATTGCTCAAGAGGTCTTGGACAATTGCTTGTTTTCAGTTATATGAAAATATAATAAATAATATTTATGTATTTATTATTGTGAAAATGAATCGATGGTTTAGTCAATAAATGATAGATGTAAAAGACACCTTCATTGTCAAGTCTTTGTCCAGCAAACTAATGCTTATCTCTGTCTTTATTTACTTAACATATTAAACTGCTATTTTAATTAAAAGATTTATTCAATGATGATTTGACGAGAAATTTTAATTATATATTTTATGTATTGAAAATTTATAATTATTCTATACGCAGCATATCTTTCATCGAATTTGTCTAAAATATTAATTCTAATCAATTTCAGTATTTACTTGTTCTTATTATTATATGTGAGAAACATTATGCATTGAAATTGTCTAAAATATTAATTATAATTAATTAAGTTTTAATCATAATTAGCTAAATATTTACTCAAAAAATATGACACTCATATGAAAATGCAACAATTTTTTTAATTATAAGGCCTCATTTAATATTATTATTTATATTAAGATAATTAAAATTTGGCTTCGATTTTTCGTAAGAAATGATTTTTAATTTTAAGTAAATGGATCAGGTAAAGTCACTGTCTCTCAATCCCATTGGAAGAAAGACTTAACTCTATTGGAAGGAAGACTTCATGTTCTATCAAAAAATAATATCATCATTAATTTTCTTAAAATAAAATATATCTTTTATACATAAAGAATACATAAATATCAAACTTTAAGAATTTGATATATAAATGCGTAAGAATTATGTGCACTATGTATGTAAATTTTCCTTTTTAGTGTTGTAAATATAGAATTATATTCTAATATTTATATTCATTTATTAAGAACAAGACATATTTTACGCTACTTCACTCATTTGATGAATCAAGTTATAATGAAAATTTTGACCTATGCGGAAAATCACTCCATAAGATTTGCAAAGATGACAAACATAATATTCACATTGGAGGAAGAAATTCTAATGTTAACAATGATGATGATTTTGGTTTGTTTTACTATTGGACTATGGAGTGTAGTAGGGATCCTATTGCTTAAAGGGTCTTGGGAAACTACATATTTTCAGTTGTTTGATAATATAATAAATAATGTTTATGTATTTATTATTGTAATAATGAATTGATAGTTTAATCTATGAATGATAGATGTAGAAGACATAATTAAATAACGTGATTTCAATTCAGTCATGAAAAATATTTGTGATCCCAATATGTACTGTCAAATGTTGTAATAAGATTTCTCTCAAACTTCCTCTGTCTCTTATTAATATGCATTTGATTATCATTTGTCTTGTTTTAAAGATATAAATATCCAAAACATAAATGTTTATCTAGAATTTATTTACTAATTTTGACATCTAATGCTAATTCTTTGTGTAACTTTAATCAATGTTTTTGTCAAAGCCCTGTTTTTTCTCGATTCTCTCTCGCACATCAACAGGGTCCATACAAATATATATAAACAAACAAAATATATTCGCTTGTGGATTAGGAGAACGCCCCCAATGACACATTTTCCCAAGGAGACATCCTATCTTTTGGCAAAGCAAAAACTCCTATAAGAATTGAGACTACTCTTGAGTTGAGATAAGTCTTCTACAACACTCACTCAAGAAGTCTCCTTTTGATTTATTGTGCTACCAACAGGTCACCCTAGAGGTTGTTCCCGCTTTGGAAGATGTAAGTCCATGCACTTTTCTCCTAGCACAGTCGTTTCACACCGAAAGACAACCCTTAGGTTGGATAATTCTACCCTTCGACTGGTAGATAACCACTTTAGACTGGTAAATCTACGATAGGTCAAGGCCCCCTTGGCTCCTTCTTAATGCTATCCATCGCACATCGATAGGTCCATATTAAATCAAATAAAATGAAATCAATCTTAACTACATTCGAGTTGAGGTAAGATCCTCAACGACACTCACTCTAGGTTCGGTGCAGCAAAATGATCACCCTGGCTCCCCGCTTTCTTCAAGACAACTGCTGCACAGAAAGGCAACCCATGGATAGTCTTATCCTTTAGGCAAACTACCCCTTTGAGTAAAGTTAAGATATGTTAAGGCCCCATGGCTCCTTCTTAGTGTAGACTATTGCACACTGACAAGGTCCATAAATTAAATCAAACTAAATAAAATCAACTCAAATAACAAAAAAATCAAATTTAAAACTAACATCCCGAGTGGAGTCAAATCAAACTCTTCTCTAGGGTTGTAAATGTACCAGTATGCTCGTTGAACTACTCGAACTCGGCTCGATTAATGCTCGTTCATATTTGTACAAATTAATAAACAAATAAGCTTGAATATTTTTTGAAAAATCAAAGGTTAAATGAACTGAACATGAACATGATCATACTCGCTTGTTTATGTTCATGAGCATACTCGTTTATTATTTGACAAGTAACTTATTAAATATTTGATATTAAGCTCTTTGATAATTCATTTATTATCTTAAAAATATGAGTAAATATAACTTATAAAATTTTTAATTATATATTTAATAAAAATTTATTATAATTTAGTAATATAATTTATAAAATATATTATACATTTAATTAAATATTTATATAATATAATTGAGATTATAGCTTTATAAATTATAGGATAAATGCTCAAAGTAAAAAATTAAAAACACATATATGAATTATAGAAATGTTTAACTAGGGCTAAATAATTACTTTTAAATTGGTGACCCAACAAACTCAAGTCATGGCTCACGGGTTCAACGCTTAGTTAGAAGTTGAGTCGCGGATCTCGTGATATTTTCTCATTCATGGATTGAGATTATAGCTTTATTAATTAACTAATTATGTATTCGTTCGATTATTTCAAACAAGCCAAGTACAAATCAAGCTTGAACATAGATAAAATTAAGCAAGCCATGTTTGAACATATATACAAAAGCTAAGACAACACGAACTGCATGAACAAATTTTAATTTATTCAAGCCAAATCCAATCCTATAAATACTCGGCTCAATTACAACCTTCCTCTTCTCCCCAGTGGAGCCAAATCACAAACAAAATCGAACCAAAATAAGCCCAATCTTGATCCCTGGTGGATTCAAGCGTATATTCCCAGTGGATATGCCTCCAAACAAACCAACTAAACAAATTCAAACATGTATCCCCAGTGGATCTTCCTTCTACAAATCAAATCAAACAAATTAAAACCAAATCTTCTTAGCTCTCTTATACCCTTAGCATGAGATGAGTTGCATTGAACTAAGATCGTGATTCTATCTACCTCTTGGTTTAGATATAGAAAGTCTTCGTTAGCACTTACAATCCTTCTGGACATTGTTGATCATTCTGTCAACGCCAATGCATGCGATGTGCTTTGTCAGTTACACCACACTTATTAGGGGTCCTTTTGTTAACCTCACTTTTAGAGTGAGGATTCAATCCTCTCATCTTAAACCTAGGAGTCTTCTAGACACTAAGATATTCTTAGTCTTAAGATACTTCTAGTGACTAAGTGAACACTTAACCCTAAAACAAGAGACTTAGGAGGATTTGCCTTAGGTTATGCTATGCCTTAGGACCTAGGGTAATCTACCGATCCTATGGCCTAACCAAACCCATGCCTACCTTTCCAACCTCAAATTAATATAAGCAATTCGAATTGAGTCTCAACTCAAATCCAAATCCCAAACCAAATGATTGAAACCCATGACCTAAACCCACCTAAGCTCATGATTCAACCCTATGGACTTAACCAAAATTCCTTCAATCCAAACCTAACTCAATTGATTTTCTCAAAAGCAAATCAATCCTTCAATCATCATTCTAAACTCTACTAAAAATGACAATCAAAACAATTAGCCAAAATCAATTAAATCAACATAACCTAACCCATTTGACATAAAGGGTCTAAATGAGACAAAATCCAATTAAACCCAAATTAATTCCAATCAAAGCTATCAATCAATCCCAAATCAAATATCAAACTCAACTCAACTCAATTCAATCCAAAATCGATTCAATTGACCCATTAGGCTCATTTGACCCAAAGTGTCCTAAAGGACCCATTTGAACCAAACTTTAATCCGACCCAAATTGGATTGAGCCAAACCACTCAAAACCTCCTATAATGATTGTTGATCATCCTTGATTGATCAATGGCAACCAATTGGCTGAAACCAAGTCAATTCAATCAATTGGCCAAATTAACCCAATTAACCTACATTAGCCTGTATGAATCAAACCTCGTCATAAATCAAATCAATTGAAACCAATGATTCATACGAACCTAAAATCAATCTTTGAACATGACTTGACCATCAATTGAACTAAACCAAATCAAATTAGTCTCTTAACCCAAAAGACCAAAGTGGGTCAAATCAAATTCTACACCAAATTAATTTAAACCAATGGCATAAATCCATTTCAAATTGATTATTAAACTTGATCAAAGTCTTCATTGGACCTAATTTGATCAATTGAATCCAATTGACCCACTTAGCCCAACTTGACCTAAATGGTCAAATTGGTCTAAATCATTCCTAAATCTAAATTTATTAAAATTAAAGTCTACAATCATCTTCAAATGATCAATTGAACCTAAACCAACACTTTACCCAAGCCAATTTGGCTAATTTGACCAAATTGGTCGACTTAGCCTATTTAACCCATATGAACCCATATGAGTCAAATTCAAATAAAATGCAAACCAAACCAAACCAAACCAATTGCACCAAATCATCTAAATACTCATTTCAACTTGTCTCAACCCATGGATTGACCCAATTTGACCAATTGGACACTATAACCAAACCTAGCCAAATTTGGCTTACATGGGTCAAATTGAACCAAACCCAACCAAACCAAGCCATCTTACAATTTCGTAAGATCAGACCATATGATTTTGAATCATAAGAGGTGTTAGCTAGCAGCCACTCTAGGTAGTTGTAAGTCAAGAAGAGTCGGATGGGTCTATCTTCTCTTGTGGAATAGATCCTTATGTCCTCCTTCCGCTTGGATTTAGGTCGTGCTTTGGCTGGTGCTAAAGCTCCCTAGATTTAGAATCTGAGGTTGCTAGTTTTCTTCAAGTTATAAGCATAAATCCTAACTTCTTAAGCAATTTCACAATCTTGTGCTAATGGATTATAAGCCCTAGCATTCTAATAAATGTCAACTCAAATAAATAAATCCTCTCACTTTCAAATACATAAAACCTCACCATTGGATAGGTTAGAGTGCTTATTAGGTTTCCTAGTATCATGAGCACTTCCTACTTATTTTCTTTTGGATTCTAAAATAAGTCTTCCAATTGATTTTTCCAAAATAACCAATCTTTTGATAGTCTTAACCTTGAAATCTTTGGGAAAAATAATTGTCCACTTTAATCGAGAGTATTCTTAGGAAACCTCATTTCCTAGGATGTAATTAACTATGGAGGCTTGCCTCCATAGGGAACTAAAAAATATGGCTTAAAATAAACCCTGCTTTACCTTTTTCATGTAAAATAAGGGAAAGATCTCTAGTATAATTGAAGACTCATTTTCTTTAAGAGTTTTTATTAGGTGATTAGGTTCATTACATGATAATATTTCTATCTTTCGGGATAGTACATCATACCTTAATGTCATACCCGATCATTTCAATAAGTACCCTCTAAGATCTGCCTAGTGTCCACCCCACATCTAAAAATAAACACCGCACTTGGAAATAATCAATTTAGAGGATCTATTCCAGAGAGTTTTGATCAACTTATTAACTTGTTCTCTCTAGATATTCGTTCCAACCTACTGAATGATAATGTCTTAGATATTAATTTTAAAAATCTTTCACAATTAAATAACTTATATTTATATGATAATCTCTTTAATCTTAACATTATTAGTTTTAATTGGATTCCCCCATTTCAAGTTTCTAGCCTTTTTCTAAGTTCTTGCATTATCGGTCCCCATTTTTCACTATGGCTTCAGAATCAAAAGTCCCTTTCTATTTTAGACCTCTATAATAATGGCTTTCTAACCGTATTGTAAAATATTTTCAAAGGGAATGTGAGCATTTTAAACTCATTTGATTTTGGTTTGAGCTAATTAACTTAAATGGGTTGGTTGAGTATAATTTTGCATTTTGTAAAACAAGTGTAGGAAATGAAATAATATACAGATAGAGCTGGAAAGAATGTCTAAAATTTTCATTTCATGCACCATTATGTACATGCAAGGACTTGTGAGTATGTTAGAGTAACATTAATGAAGAGCAAAATCATTTATTTCATTTAAATAGATTAAACAATGAAGAATGCGTTAAGTTCTTGGCTTAAGAGCTGAATGCCCTAATCTTATGAGTGGAGCAGCTCATGTTTTCAAAAGTTTCATGCGACATGAAATTGTTTGGGATGATCATAGTTGTTTGTAAAAATAATTGTAGGATTATTATTAAAAAAATAGATATTCGGAAAGCTATTATAGGTATTATCAAGGTTGTAAAATTGTATCATATAAGAAATTAAAAGAATGAGAGGTTTAAGGTTCAATGATATGATAAAGTTTAAATTAGATAATGCAATAAATATTGAAAGTATTTAAATATGATTTAAATGATGCGATAATATCAATATATGATAAATATGTATAATAACCTAGTAGATTTGGTCATAAAGAGTTGTTATCACTATAAATTTTCTTAAAAAGTAATTAAAAATTATAGCAAAGTAGAAGTGTGGCCGTGGTTTGAAAGGCAACCCAACAATAAAGTTGCTTCATGGGCCCTAAATAAAATGATATCGAATTTTGCTTAACATCTACGAATACCCTTTATTTTTCTTTTCAAATATTCATACTTTTTTCTTACATATGGATTTGTTTTTTTCTTTTTGTTTTTTTTTTGTTGGCCATGTAGGTCTAGACATATTGGCTTTCCCATACAACCAGTTTGCAGGTTGTTGACCTCACTTTTGGAGTGAGTTCTCAACTTCCTCTTCTTAGACTTAAGAGTCTTCTAAATACTAAATTTTTTTCTAGTCATAAGACACTTCTAGTGATTAGTTGAACACTTAACCTAAGCCTAGAGACTTAGAAGGGTTAATCATAGGATTAGGCCATGCCTTAGGGACTTAGGAAAATCACCTACCCTATGGCCTAAACCCAATCCATGTACACCATCTTAAATTCAATTCAAATCAAAATTTCCAACCAAAGCTCAAACCCAATTTCAAATCCAAATTCAAATCCAAATTCAAATTCCAACTTCAAATGATTCAATCCGATGATCAAATCCAAGCTCAAAATCCTCCTTAAAAGCCTTATGATTGAATTTCATAAGCTTAGCCAAATCTCCACCTAAGTTATCCCAAACTTGATTGATTTCTTTATAAATCAATTAACTCTTCATTTATATTCATAAATATAAATAAAACCCACCTTTAAATGACAAAAAATAAATCAGACTAAATTGATTTACTTCTTAGCCCTTTTGACCAACATCCATGAGCTTGGTCAAATTTGCTTCAAAATCACTCCAAACTCAAGTGATTTCCTCATGAATCATTTATATCTTCATTTATATTCCTAAATATAAATGAAATATAAATTCAAATAGCTAAAACAAAATCCAAAATTAAACTAAAACCCAATTTATACCCTTTAAGCCAATTCCTTGCACTTAACCAAATCTTATCCAAATCAAGCCAAAACCAATGAATTTTTTCTTGAATCAATCATTTCTTCAATCATTTATCCAAATATAAATGAAATCTAAAATCATCAAGCCAAATCAAATTCAACTCAAGTCAAACCCAACCTAGTCTATTTGACTTGAAATATTCAAATGAGCTAAAAACTCATTTGAACCCAAACCAATTGCAATTGAATTTATATGTCAATCTCAAATCTATATATAAACTCAAATAAATCAAACTCAACTCAAAATCAAGCCAACTAAACCTAATTGGCTCACTTGACCTAAGTGGTCAATTGGACCTACATGAACCAAAATCAAATTCAATCCAAATCAAAGTGAATTAAGCCAATCCAAACTTCATGTCATGATTGCTGATCATCGTAGGTTAATCAATTATCATGAATTGGGTTAAACCAAGTCAACCTAGCCCATTGACCAAGTCAACCCTTTAACCCATATGAACCTAAACTAGCCAAATTGTAACCTAAACTAAATTGATTACAACCAATGGCTCAAGTTCATTCCAAATTGATAATTGAACTTGTCCAAAGCCTCAATTGAGCCTAATTGACTCACTAGACCCAAAACCCATTGAACTTAACTTGACCTTAAGGGTCAAATCAACCTAAAACCTAATCAAATCTAAATTGAACTTAACCAAAGCTTACAATATAATCCAAATGATCAACCAAACCCAGACCAAGCCATGATTCAAGCCAATTTGGTGAATTGGGTCAAATTGGTCAACTTAACCCATTTGACCCAATTGAACTCAAATGAGCCAAAAACAAATCTAAATGAAATTGAACCAAACCAATGACACAAATACACTCTAATTAATCATATGAATTTGACCCAACTCTTAGTTTGATGTAATTTGACTAATTGATCAACCTAACCCATTTTGACCCACCTGGGTCAAATTGAGTCAAACCTAACAAAATGAATTCCAAATGACATGAAATTTAGTCCAAGTCACTATTAACTCATTTCAAATCCGTTCAAATAAAATTCAATGACAAATGACTACTGTTTTCTTGGGTCAAGGGCATCCTATGAAAAAAGACACTTGACCAAATGGTCATTTCTCTTCCTTGGCTACTTAGTACTCATCCATTAGTCCACATATGTACCAAGGACACTAACCAACCTGACCCAAGAGGTGGTTGGGTCATCCATGACTCATAGGGAGGTGAATTCACCTCACTTCTCTCATTGGAACACTTGGCATGAGGGACTTCCACCTCCCCTTGCTAGGACACCCATTAGTCCTTCATGGCAGCCACCTCCCATGCCTTGGCCACTCAAATCAAGCCACCTAAGGAGAATCCCAACCAGCCCAAGCCAAGGGCATCCAATAAGGGCTAAAAAATCAAAGTGAAAGAGAGATTTTCGGCCAAAACCAAAGACAAGAAAGTAGAAGCCAAAAAACTCTTCCTCCCACACTCATTTCACTCTCCTAGAGCTCTCAAAGCAACCAACAACCATTCCTACTTATTTTTTTCGCAAAAGCAAATAAAATCAAGTAGATTTCGGCAAGGAAGTGATGACAATTAGAGAACACATCATTCTGAAGTGAAACAAGAGCCTGAACCCATTCCAAAGCTTCTTGTTACACTCAGGAGTGTGCTTGGATCATCACCACTATCGGAAATCATCCTCGATGAGGTAACTTTCAAGCCAGTCTTAGGAGCTTTTGTTTATGACCTTTTTTGCATGATTTTAGGAATTTTTATTAGAAAACCCTTGCATTTCTTATTTTACATCATCCCAGCATATTTTGGAGTGATTTTCAGCGAAGATCGCTTGAAAATTGAGCCTAAAATGAAGTTTTTCATTCAGTTTTATTTTGCAAAAATCACAAAAATCTCATCGATTTGCACTCTTTCCATCACTTTTGCCGATCAGAGAGTAGTAGCCATCTAATCTTGTGTTCAGGGGATTGGACGGTCCATATCGTGGCGATCGTTGTTTGGCTCTTCACACGCGGATCGATGATCATTCGACCGATTGGGTCGACCGATCCACGCGACGTGATCACTGTTCTGCCCTCGTTCTTGTTCCTTTGTTGACGTGGCATCGCCTCAATTAGTCTCGTGGCACCGCGTGCCACACGAAACCTCACGACAAATTGCGCGGCGTCATGTGGCACCGCGTTGCCCTGTCAGTGCCGCACGGTGCTGATTGAGTTAAGTAAGAAATTAGGATGATTTTCTACTTTTTAAAATTAATTAAATCACCTAAAATGTTAAAAATTCAAAGAAAATAAAATATTTAACTAAAAGGTGCAAATAAGGGCTCGTTGGATTCATCTTTCTGAGAGGAATCTAACAAATCTAAAATCCCCAAATTTTACTAAGTATCTTGAGCTTAATTTGAGTTTTAGTAAAATTTAAATTTCATTAATTACACTAAAAATACACATCATATTGATTTGAAAATTTCAGAGAATAAAGTTGAAGTTAAAATAGACATATCATAAAAATTTCAAGTCAAAAGAATTTCTGGATTGACATTCTAAAGCTCAAATAGTCTAATTTAATTAAAATGAATTAATGGACTTTATAAAAATTATGAAAAATCATGTAAATCAGTTGAAACTTTAGAAATTCATAATAAATCATAGAAAAATAATAAATAAATAAATAATACTCATTTTAAAGGTATTTCAGAAGAGAATTTAATAAAAATATTTCTAATTAATTTTGAATAGTAATTAAGGCTTAATTTGGGTTAATTGAAAACTTAATTAGCTTGATTACTCCATAATTACTCAAGTTAATAATTTCAAACTTTTTGAGGTTGATTAATGGGATGACCCCTGCCTCTCATAATTTTCTTGGGATTTATTGTTTGGTTAATTAGGGAAATTGATTGTCTTAGTCTTAATTACTCTCTTAATTAATAAGGTGATTAATTACAATGCTAAATAGCTAAAAAACTATTAATTTAACTTTCTAATCATTGTATAACTATGAATGAGCATAGGGAATGAGACTGAGACCTCTTTCCTAATCTTTTACCCTAATTTCATTTCATTTGATTGGAAATTAATTAATTTGGGATTAATGGTTTAATTAATTAATTAAAATGGCTTAATTAATTAAATTAAAATCATAATCATTCCATAACTCATCTAATTAAGTTTCTTTGGTAGATCTTTAGGTGTTTAATAACCTAAAGATATTTAAGGAAATTATGGCTAACCTACATGTTTATGGAAGCCATAAGAGTACTTAATTAAGTTCTTTAATCTCATTAACCATCAATTGTGAGCCAATTTCATTAGGCCTTTCATTTCTTAGAATCATTACAAAATTTATTTTTCATTCATGTGCATATCATGTTGGTTCATAATTAGTTGGTTAATTACTTTAAGGTAACATAAGTAAGGGGTAATTAATGGACTTTACTCATATTACAACCTAATTAATCTATAAAATCAACTTAAATTCTTTTCATTGAACCAAATTTATTAACCAATATGAGAATGGGTTAGGAGCAGCAAATAAATGAATCTCCTATTTTCTATAAATTAAATCAAACATCCAAAAATAACTTAATAAGAAGCTTTGGTTTACTTTAAATGATTGTATTTGATAAGATTGTCCTTAGGAATTAGTTTATTTAATGAAACATGTATTTTATGTCTTATTATACCTTTCCAATCATATTAAATGATGTGTATCATGTGGTTCCATGCATTCTTTTAAACTTAAATGAATTTCCTTTATGCCAAGCTTGCATGTGTTGATTTAATTTAATATATGTATTATCACTATTAAATCCAAATGTATTTTCAAAATGCTTATAAATGAGTAATAATATATGAAGTGATAGTAGTTATGATTACATTTTACATATAAGTTACTTACAACTTAAGTATGTGAAATAGAGCTTTCTTTTCTTTAATCCATATGTAGTTTCACATGTATTTTAATGTTAATAAGTATATAGTCTAGACATCCCAGGAATACGAGACTTTAGTTAGCCCCAAGGAGGTTATTTGATTACCTCACTTCTCTGGTTTAACAACGATGTGTACTTATTTGATTTCATTTACATGTGTTCCTACATTAAAATTGGGATGAAACATTTAAACATAAATCAAATAAAAAAAATATAATTTTGCATGATTTTCTTTCTTTACTTACATATACAGTCATGTGTAGTGAGTTAGCAAAATATATAGTCTAAACATTCTGGGAACACGTGGCTTTGACTAGCCCAAGGAGGTCATTTGGTTACCTCACTTCCCTGGTTTAACAAAGGCATGTACTCACTTATTTCTCTCTACATGTATATGTATGTGTGGCCAAAGGATGAAAATCCCTCTTTTTTACTAAAAACAAATGCATGCATTCATAATAGAATAAGTGATTAAAGTAATTAGTCATATGATTTGAGGTCTCTTTCCTTATGTTCTTACATGCAAATTTACATGTGTTTGAATGCAAATGGGTATATAGTTTGGACATCCTGAGGATACGAGGATTTAGTTAGCCCCAAGGAGGTCATTTGATTACCTTACTTCCTTAGTTTAATAATGACACGTGCCTATTTAATTTCTTCTTATGTATTTTTGCATAAAAATTTGGATAAAGCTATAAATTAACATGATTAAATAATTCAATCAAATAAGAAATATAAGCTTCAAATATACACACCTACAATCATCATTTAAGTGTGCTAACATATGTTGCATGTATAGATACACTTTAGATTATATCATATGCATGTTATATGTGATGGAAAAGAATAAATTGATGTATATCATGTGTTAGTAGTTCACTCAAATTAATCTTAGGAAGCCTTTCATGTTGAATGCAATCATTTAAGGTGAACTTAAACTTATGATTAATTTAAAAATGTGTAATAAGCCATTCACTAAAGATAACTGAATTAAATTAACATGCTTTAGAAATGGCTTAAGGAAGGGATGAAAGAGGGTAATCCTCTTTCTTCTCTTTACAACACTTAGAGATTAAGTGTAGGTCATATGAAATAGAACAAGTCACACATTAAAACTTATAAATCAACTAAACAATTTAAAGTGAAACCAACCCCTCATGTTAGATTGAATCTTTCCACATTTAGAAAATCACAACTTTAATGCTTAGCTAGAATATACCACACAAATCTTAACACACACATTAGATTAAGTCACCACTTCTAGCTTTATGTTAGGACGGTACATGGTGTAATGTATGTTTTATTTGTGATGTAATGTTTTAGACTGGATGTTAGAATGTATGTAGCGTAGGCTGGATGTTAGGCTATTATTAATCTAATTATGTCTTTTGCAGGGGATTGCGCTTAAGGGGCTGCTCAAAAATAAATATAAATGCTCTCTTTATAGGTTTCTTAAGCCCCTAAGCATAATCCAGTTAGTACAGGTGAGCTTAGCTATCCATGTGTAGAGTGCTAAGTCCAAATTATAAATATAATTGTTTGGGTGGAATATATGTTTAGCTAACCTCTATTTTGCAAGGGTAATTAGATTTACTCTTTACATTTAAATGTAATTTTACAATTAAGAATTAGGATTAGTGTTATGGGAGAATTAGAATGAGCATTGGCAAGAAGACTATGTCTTATGTGCCATGTGATGCCTTGAAGTGAGCTAAATCAAGAAGCAAAGAGAAGGAAAGAAGAAATAAAAATTTTAAAAAGATGAAGACCCCCATAGCATGTATTCATCTTTAATTGTTATTATTCTTTTGTAATCCTAGTTGTATAAGGGTTGAGCTCGACTACCCATTTTTTCTTTTCGGGTTGTACGGCAGTACCCGATCGCACCAGCCTTTTATTATTTTATGCTATCTATAAAATGTTTGATGTTATGTTTAGCTTATGCATTAGAAATTACATATCTTTTCATAGTTTTTTTGTGATTGGTGTTTGTTGTATGGCTTAGATGAGATTAGGCTCTTAGGAAAAAAATAAATCTTCTACCCAACTACAACTCATAACTAAAGATTTAAGCAATTCATAACATCACAATAAAGCCTAGGCATAAAATCAAGATATTTAAAAGATTTAGAAACCCTTTAGTTGTATGGTTGAATGGCTAACAACATGCATGCATATTATTTCACTCTTGAACTTTAATTACTAATGATAAATTTATAAAAGTTCATTATGTCATTTCATTATTGGTATCACATGCTCATGAGTAATTAAATAAATTTAATTTGACATTTACAAAAACTTTCTAATTGATCACTTTGTCAAATTAAATAATGATAACAATAATTATTTCAATTGAATGAAATACATTAAAAAATCACTAATATATATAGTGTCATACATGAACAAATCCAAATTAAATTGTTATTCTCTTAATATATACATGCAATTTTCTTAACATAATTACATTAATTCTTTTCAAAAGAATAAATGAAAATTACATTCAAATTTGTTTATATGTATACTTTGTGTAAATCAAAACATAATTGCCAGATTTATTTGTATATAGAAAAGTTGAAATAAATGGAATTTATAACGTTAAAGATATATTCTATACATATCCGAAAAGTTAAATAAACGAAAATATGATGATTTGTATTAATCTATAATATATGCTGTAACATCCTTAATGAGCAACAAAATTTAAGGATTACATTTTACTGACATTCATTATAAGGATATTGGTGATTTTATTATAGTACGTTGAATACATTTACGTTGAATATAGATGGGTCCAATAACTAAATATTGTATCTCCATCAGTAAATATTCTTAAATGAGATAACTTTACGTAAAACCAAGGAATAATGAGAAGATTTCATTACAGTAAAATGTAAAACCAAGAAAATTTAATGATTATGTTAAATACATTGAAAACAATAAATAGTGAAAGGAATGTACTTAACTTGAAAAGCGTTGAATATGTGGAATTAAATTTCAGCTTATCAAAAGATGAATCAATTTTTTAATGGAAAACCACAAGTTCATAAACCGTGCTCTGATACCATTGGTAAGAAATTTTTGTATTTGTCAAAATTATTTTCTTAATCATACAAATAATATAATTGTATAAACTCATAAACCCAAGATCTTGAACAAAGTGATTTTCACAAAACTTCAATTAATAAATAAATCACATATCTTGATTTGTTATGAGTTCTTTTAATTTGTGAAACTAGGGTTTCTCTTCCTTCACCCAAATTTTCTTCATGTAATCATCTTAATGGATAGACGCATACACATTAAAGGGTAGGAAAAAGACCGATAGGTTCTCTATGAAGAGACACTTTATTTGATCAAATGATCCATAAACGATCGATCAAACTCTATCTTGGCCAATGAGATTTAAGTACATAATTAATCATTAAATAATAAACTGAATAATAATTAATGTGCACTTCATAATTAATTACATAATTCTCACAAGAGAGAGAGAGAGAGAGAGAGAGAGACAGAGAATTTTAGCATTATTTTTGATAAGTTATACTAAATTCACAATATATATTGCATTTATCGAATCAAACTTTTATTTAAGCTTCACCTTATACGATAGTATAAGATTTTAATTTTATTGTGCAAAATTTTTTACAATGTTATGAAAGAATTAATCATGCTCCATCAATGTAATTATTTATAGCAACTGGCTACTAATCTAAAACACAATAGTTAGTTTAATAGTGATCATTCAAAGTTATCTCTATTTATCTCCATATTCTAATGTTTCAACTTTCTATTAGATAAAATCATAATTTCTTTTTTATAATTAAAATTTTCAACATATAATAACTTTTAATCTTCTCCAATTTTTTTTCTTTTTTTTTTTCATTTAACAATTGGTTAGCACATATTAAGATGAGGCTACCTTGAAGTACGTGCATCATGATATATATGTATTTAAATCTCTCAGCACACATTTCAATGTGATGGTTTTAAGCACATGATTGTCTTGTAATGTGTATACAAATCATCTCATTATGCTACTTATACACTTTGGCTTGACATGTTCAAATGCAAATTCACTTAAAATACATCATAATCTAAATATGATCTTGCCTCGAGGCACGTGCAAATTTAGTATGATGTCATTTTGAGTTACATACATTATAGATTGCATCTTTATTCATTTGGTGAATAGTCAATTTATATTTTTGCTCCTGAGTGAGCTTTCAATTCCCATATAAGCTCTTCAAATTCAATTGAGTTTAATTAAGATCATATTATGTTTCTCTCACATAAAATATAATGATGCAATATCCATTGAACAAATCATTTTCAAGTTCATGAAGAGTTATTAAGCCTTTGGTAAATATCATTTTAAGTTTAGTTTCTTTGAGGGAACCTATATATTAGAAGTACGAGCACCATGATGCGTATGCTTTTAAATCTCTCATCTCGCATTTTAATGTGATAGTTTTAAATGTATGATTGCCTTGTAATGTGTATACAAATCATCTCATTATGCTACTTATACACTTTGGCTTGACATTCAAATGCAAACTCACTTCAAAATACATGCTAATTTAAATATGATCTTGCCTCGAGGCACATGCAAATTTAGTAGATGTCACTTTGAGTGACATACATTATAGGTTGCATCTTTATTCATTGGGAGAATAGTCTATTTATATTTTTGCTCTTAAGTGAGCTTTTAATTCCTACAAAAGCTCTTCAAATTCAGTTGAGCTTGATTAATATCATATTATGTTTCAACCTAGATCCAGACAGGTTCTAGTGATCAAGCGAGAAGATCTAGTTTCAACCGAATCTTGGACAAATTACAGAGAGATTCACGTTACTAGAAGCAAAGAAAAGCATAAATAGCATATCAAAAACTCTCTCACATAAAATGTAATGATCCAATATTTATTAAACAAATCATTTTTTAGTTGACGAAGAAAGAGTCATTAAGTCCTTTGTAATATCATTTTAGGTTTAATTTCTTTGATCCCCCAATCTACCACCATGAAGAAAGGATGGTTCCATCCATGTAAAAAAATGCTTGCAATGATTCGATATAAATCTAATTTGATTTCATATAGTGTTAAGTATGCTTATTCTTGTATCTCATACATGAACATCAAAACTTTTCCTCTAAAAGATAAAGATGAAATTGAGATGCTGCATGCATAAGTATTCTATATTATTCAATAATCCTTTCCTTAATCCTTTTATGCCCAGATGCAACATATTATACATCCATAATCTTTCATTGCATATATCCATGGGCTGTACCAGCATAAAAAAAAAAAAAAACATAATATTTTGATGCTTGCTTGAAACTTGTGTATGAATGAATACTCTAAACAAAATTAAAATTAAAATTAAAAAAAATAATTAACTATTTTTTTTTTCATAAAAATCTATAATGCAAGTGATGTAACCTTAACAGTTCCAAATAAATTTAGGGGAATTTACATACATACCACTTAATTCTTATGCATTTACATATTTCACATCCAAACTTGAATATTTACTTAAATAGCACTTAAATCTTTATTATTACATCAAAATACCACACATTTTTTTTTCAAGTGAAATGCACCTTTTTCCATGGAGAGTTATAAATATTTAAATGTGAAATATGTAACATAAATGTATGTATGTAAATTTCTCATAAATTTAACCAAAATTGATCTAACACCAAAAGTGATTACAAACAAAATCTAAGCTAAAGAATCATATATCTAACTACAAACTATAAAAATAGTGTGGGATAGATGGATTCCTAAGAAGATTAAATGAAATTTAAGCTACAAATTGAAAATTTTTAGTATTTTAAATCTACAAAACATAAAATCAGCCTGATAAAATCACAAATTAATATTTATATCAGCCTGAAAAAGTATTTTCTTTGATTTTATATAGAAATCGAAGAAATCATATCATTGTGAAGAGGCGCAAGGGCAAGGAGTTTCATGTCGGGCAAAGAGCGAGCTAAGTTGAAGGAAGAAGAAGAAAGGGAAATGTTTGTTTATGGGCATTTTCATCATTCTTAGCAACTCTCTACTGCAATAAATATTGCTATTAAATTTGAAGCTACAGAAGTTAAACACAAATATTGATATGGCTCTCAAAATACCACTAGTCAAAGCACAAATCTTGATGTTGAAGGCGATATGATTTTGAGTCAAAATCGATCGAGATCAAGCACTTAAAATATCATTGGAATCTTTGGGACATCAATTAAATCCCAAAACAGCTCTCAAATATGGAGTGTTTATAGTCAAATCGAGCGTCTCGACGAGCCGGATCTAACGAGCCTAAGATCTCATAATTCCGTTGGGCATCCAAATGCTCAAAATACATCAAATGATCAAAGGAATCATCACGAGCCGTCGAGGGGAGTATGGACCTTACATGAATTTCCAAGAATGTCCCTCCTCCCATCTATAAATAGGCCTTCAGTCCTCACATGACGGGGGGCCGAGCCAAGAGAAGCTGAAACAAGTGAAGAAGAGGAGCCACCGCTCGACGATCTTCAACCACCACCGCCGGCCACAGATCCTGCCACAATCTGCCTGAATAAGGAAGAGAGGAAGAGCGAGAAGGAAGAAGAGGAAGAGCCCCAGCAAGGAAAAAGAGGAAGAGTCCAAGCAAGGAAGAAGAGGAAGAGTCCAAGCAAGGAAGAAGAGGAGGCCAAGTGAAGAGGAGTTGAAACAAGTGAAGAAGAGGAGCCACCGCTCGACGTGCCAACCACCACCGAGCCACAACCGATCCTCATCAATCTGCCAAGCAAGGAAGAAAAGGAAGAGTCAGCGAGAAGAAGAGGAAAAGCCAAGTGAGGAGGAAGAGAGAGCTCGCTTGAAGATCCTCCAAGCAATCGCACCCGCAAGATCGCACTCGCTCACCATCAACCATCGCCAGCCATGCCACTAATTGTACCTGTATTCCATTTGGAAGTTACCCGCATCTCCACCATCGATATTACAATGATCATTGTTACATAATATTCCTCTCTCATATGCATTGTAATCTGTTATCAAGAAGATTTTGTACTCAAAAGCGGATACATAGTGGAAGCTTTTCTAGGCCCCTGGTTTTCCCCTTCGAGGTTTTCCACGTTAAAAGAGGTCTCTTGTTCGCTCTTTAATTACGTGTGTGTCTTTGGACTTCACAACAAGGCTAAACTTTCACTCTACGTGGTTTTCTAGCACGCAACAAATATAATCTCTTCCTGGCCATCTGGTTGCGACAACTAAGTCAGTTGTGATACCACTGAGCTTAAATTTAATTAATTAATAGCTGCTTAAACAATTGCTATGATATACAAGCCTCTGCAAGCTCTAGTTGTAGCTTCAAATGCTAACAGAATTTATTTTTGCTTGCTGCAATTTTCAATTGCTATGATACCACTTCTTATTAGTTATATGTTACACGTAAAACATTACTGTTTTGAGAAATACTTTGCACATTGAAACGTTTAATGCAAAAACAATTAGGATATGCATAAATATGCATCGAAGTCATATGTAATTATACCTCCTTTCAATTCTTTTTAATAGTTGATTGTAGGATAAATTGAGATGATTCAATTTACTTAAATTCATAATACTCTTCTTCGAGAGATCCAAAATCTTCCACCTTTGCATAAGATAGAGATTCATTTATTCGTATTTATCTTGTAAATTCATAAAAATTATGTGCTATATATGTAAATTTTTTTTGCACGTTTACAATTAATACTTTATGAATCCTATAATAACTAATATAAATATTAATAGGTTCAGCTGCTTACGCAACCATCCCATTGGAAGAGCGACTCTATCTCTCAATATGAGCTATAAATAAGATCATTTATGATGTAAATGAATCATAACTTAACAGAAAAAATAATAATAATAATAATGATGAAGGGAGTTGAGCTTCCTCTACTATTAATATTTTTTAGTATTTTTGTTGGTAAACTACAGGGACGTTGTAGCGTTGAGGAAAGTGAAGCTCTTCTTAACTTTAAGCAAAGCCTGTTTGATCCTTATCTGCTTCTCTCTAATTGGAAATCAAGTGAGAATTGCTGCACATGGAAGGGTGTGGGTTGCAGCAATACAACCAATCATGTCATCATGCTCAATTTGCGCTGGAGCTCTTTCTATTATTATGAGGAATCATCATTCTATGCTACATTTTTGGATGTTACATCGCTCTCTCGCTTACACCACTTGCGACACTTGTGCTTAGTTGGTATTCACTTTCATAACGCAAGCATCCCTCAATCTATTAATTCTCTCACTAGTTTGCAATATCTTGATCTCTCTTTGGTTTATTTGAATAATTCCACCTCATCTGAATTTGACAAATCTTGATACTTTGACCTTAGTAATGAATTCTCTTGCGCCGACCTCATGGATGTCCGACTTTCCTTTTTGGAATATCAAGATATGGGCCAAGTGAATTTAGCTCTCACTACTAATTGGTTACATGAGATTAGTGTCTTCTATCGAACTTTGTATTTACATGATTGCAAGTTGCAAACTCTTCCAACTTCACTTCCATATTCCAATTTCTCATCAACAATCAACAAATTTGATATTTCTAATAATCAATTCTCAAACTCAACAATTCCTTACTAGGTATCTAATATGATGAATCTTGTTGTACTCACTATGTATAGTTGCCAACTTTATGGCATAATTCTCAATAATCTTACGTTAATTCTCAAATTAAGAATATTGGATTTAACATAACCTTATAAATGGGAACATACCACAATGGATTGGAAATATGGGAAATCTAACAAATCTTTATCTAGGAAGTAATAATCTTAGCGGACCTATTCCACATAGCCTTGGTCAAATGATTAAGTTGAATTATGTGGATCTTAGTAATAACCAATTAAAAGACAGTCTTTCAAAAGTTAACTTTGCAAATTTATCAGAATTGAAGTCCTTAGATCTTTCAAACAATCACTTGGATTTCAACAAGATTAGCTTATATTGGATTCCCACATTTCAAATTTCTGATCTTTACTTGAGTTCTTGTTTCATAGGGCCTCATTTTCCACAATGGCTTCAAACTCAACATTTTCTTTCCTCATTAGATCTCTCAAATAATGTCATTTATGATATCATTCCAACTTGGTTTTGAAACATTTCTTCAAAAATTTATTATTTAAACATGTCTTATAATGCAATTAAAGGTGATCTTCCCATGTCATTAAATATAAAAGCAGATATTGATTTAAGATCAAACCAATTTGAAGGGCATCTTCTACAACTCACGAGTTCTATAAATTTCACATTATTTTCTAATAATAGGTTCTCCAAAGGAATTGAGTGGCATCTAAATGAGAATATGAGTTCTTTAGAAGTACTTGACCTTTTAGAGAATGTTCTTTTTGGTAAAATTTCGAATTCAATTTGTCAAGTTCCATCGATAATTCTTCTTGACCTATCATATAATAATTTATTTGGAGAAATTCCAAAATGCAAGGAGAATATTTCAAGCTTTATGACGTTAAATGTTATAAGCTTTGCAAATAATAATTTTTGGGGTTCAATTCCACAGTGGATGATGAACTTACTAATGTTACTATCATTGCACATAAGCAACGATAATTTTCAAGGAGAGATACCATTTCTTAGAAACTACAGTAAGCTTATCAACCTTGACATGGGGCAAAATAAACTAAGAGGAAATATACCATCATGGATTGGTGATAGATTATCTTCCCTAAAGATCTTGTGCTTACGATCAAATAAATTTTATGGTTCAATTCCCTCTGAACTCTTGAAATTGAAAGAACTTCAAATCCTAGATCTTGCTGATAATTTTCTTTTTGGGATCATTGCCAAAATCATTTAAGTTTTTCAATTCTATGTCCATACCTATTAAGAGGCTCTCAACTATGATTCCCACAGGTTTATCGTCTGGGTATAACTTTTCTAGATTCATTGATGATTGATATAAAAGGAGTAGAGAGAATTAAGAGATACTCTCTTGTTATGATAATGGATCTCTCTTGCAACAATCTTAGTGGAGAAGTTCCTCATGAATTAATGAGCCTAGTTGGATTGATAAGTTTGAATTTATCCAGAAACCAAATTTATGGGACAAATCCCTACTAATATTGGTCAAATGCAGAGCTTGGAAAGTTTGGATCTCTCAATGAACACTTTCTCAGGAGAAATTTTAGAAAGCATTGTGCCTAAGTGGATTAAACAATCTCAACTTATCCTATAATCAATTGTGACGTAGATATTTGCTTTCTTTCAATTATATATATATATATATATATATATATATATATATATATATATATATATATATATAATTTCATCTAATATTTTAGAATTCTTTTTCAACAAATTATACTAAATCTACAATATAAAATGCATTCCAATTCACTCTTTTATTTATTCTATGGGCTAAACATTTTCAAATGGTTATTGTCTTTTATATGTTGTCTAAAATTTTATTTCGTTTATTTATTTTATATTGCATTAAGTATTAATAAAAATGATCATATGATGATTAACTAAAAAATACTATTAATATATTGAGATTTATAGTTTTTACCTTTTTTCATGTATTATTTCATTTCATTATCTGTTTTTTATATCTATATTTTTTAAAAGTAATTTAAAATGTTATTGATATGACACTAAAAATACTACTAGTCGAAGTACAAATCTTGATGTTAAAAGGAAGTTGATCCGAAGTTGAAACTAGTCGAGATCAAGCACTTAAAATATCATTGGAAACTTTGGGATATCAGTTAAATCCCTAAATAGTTCTTAAATATGGAGTGTTTATGATCAAATTGAGCGTCTTGATGAGTTGGATTTAACAAGCCCAAGATCTTTTGATTCTGACTTTATTTGAGCATTCAAATACACAAAATACATCAGATAATCAAGGGAATCATCATGAGCCATCAGATGGAGTGGTTTGAATTTTGCATGTATTTACGAATGCTTTCTCTAATCTATAATCATCGTTTCTTCATGGGGAGCCAAGATAAAGAGAAGAGAGTTTGTTTGAAAATTCTCCAAAGCATAATTGTGCGACCACTGACCACCGCCATTGTATGCCAACCACCGCCGCCGCCGCTGCCGTACCGTACCGCCATCATCAATCCGCTGCCGTCGTCACCGCAACCATCTTGGGCATTGTCAACCACTGCCGCCGGCCATTACCGTCGGTCATCACAAGCCGCCATCCTCGGCTGACTACGACGCCTTTCCATCAACCACCGACACCGTTGTCATCGTTCCACCGCCATTGCCGCCATATCATCAATCATCATTACCACCAGTTCGGTCATCATCGCCATCGCCGCCGCCGGTAGCCGCTAATACTGCCGCCGGTCGCCGCCGACCATTGCCGCCATCTCGCCGGTCATCACCCGTCATTACCGTTTTGTTCACCTGTTCACCATTTGCAATGTAACTAATCATGTATATATTGTTGCTGATGGATTCCCATTGTCGCTCTTCTCATATAAAATTAATTATCGGAAAATTTTGTACTCTAAAACAGATACATAGTGGAAGATTTTTACTGGGCTAGGCACCCGTGGTTTTTTCCCTCTTTTCGAGATTTTTCACGTAAAAATTATGGAGTTTTCTTATTAATTCTTCAAACATCTATGTGTGTGATGGATTCTGCAACAAAGCTAAGGCGTAAACTTTTATTCTACCACAACTGATTTTCTAGCACACAACAGTTTGGCACCGTCTGTGTTAAGAGAACCCCTCAATCACAATTTTTGTGAACACCTACATTATGACCAATAGGCGCAATACTCCCAACAACAGATCCTCCGCTCCATACCGCCACTCAAACCAATCAACTAGGGACGTAAGCACTCACTTCCTCGATAGCATGACCTATCGGTGAAGGTGCAACAGAATCTCTAGAAGATCAATGGAAGAGTCTCAAAATGAGATAATCGACTTTACGAGGAACACGCAGCACTACTGAAACACATCTCCCCAAGATCGATCGTTAGCTAGGGAGGTCAAAATGCTAATATGGCATCTATCAATGAAGTTTCTCGCTTGACCGCGGATAATCCTCCATGTTGCCGTTCTACTCATCCATCATTTGCGTAAATCATTTAGCAGGCTGACATGTTCCGTTACGCGTTCGCATTTATTATAAGACTTAATCATCATCTTTTACGCGGCTGAGTTTTCCTATAAGCCATTCATATTTTATTGTCTTTGACATTTGAACACCAATAACCCATATCACAAATTTCATTTTTTTTACTCTTTTCTGGGTGGATTTATCCATTTTGCGAACTCACCAAGATTTTTGTAGAAATATAGTAAATGGATCATTAAAGATTCCTCTCATCTCTCGTATCTGAAAATGAAGGTGAATCAAAGAATACTTCCATAGTTCTCCAGAAGCTCGCCAAATACACAGGATAGACCCTGAATTACTAAGAGGAGTTTTCCTTTGAGGGCTCCGTCCTGGGCCTTTCTACTCGTCACTAATGCGAGATACGGTCCACTCATATTCTAACTTAGTTCACAAGCTATTTTTCTGGCTATTAATGCCCATCAAAAATAATTTGAACAATCCACAAGTAAACGTAAGAGTGCCCTAGGAAACACATATCAACAATCTCATCAAAAGAAGCAACAAGGCAGTCATGATCTCCCTCCATGGCCCCCACATCAACGACACGAACCACGATTGGAATAGAAATACACACAAACACATCTGTGTTGCGATTTTGACCATTGAGATGACGAGACCATTAAGTGGCGACATCATGAAACCAAATTGAAATCGAGCAATATTGTCACAAGTCGCGACATACTACTGAGGCATGTAACTTAAAGAAGAGATCGAGAGGCTCATTCAACAAGGATATCGCATCAATTTGTGTAGAACTAATCAACTCAAGCAAACATAACTCTTGGGGAACCAGACAATCATCACAAAAACAACACAATAGTTGCCCAATTGTTGGAAAAATTGAAACGATTGCAGGAAGTCCACTACTATCTAATCAAGTCTTCATCGCCACCTTTGAAGAGCCAGAGTTAAAAAAATCTTGTATTAATCATCCCATCACTTTTAATGACTCAGACTTGGAAAGAGTCCAAGTTCCGCATCAAGATCCTCTTTTCAATGTTGAGCGACCCATGTTATGTTGTTAAGAGAATTTTGATTGATAATGTGAGTTTGATGTTTTATTTTACTCCACCTTTCTTGACATGGGTACAAGGAAAAACTTCAACCCCAAGGGAGCATGGGTTTGATAATTACGAAAGTGGAGGGACAATCACCTTCGTTGTTCTCGAAGAATTTCCTAAGTCACTCTTCAATTCATAGTGGTCAAGTCAAATTCAGCATACATTGCTATCTTTGGAAGACCCCTCCAATCAATCTTTGGTGCTATCACTTCGGTACCACATCTTAAGATGAAATTTCAAACCCCCATTGGGGTTGGAGTGGTCTGTGGAGATCAACAAATAGCACAATCATGTTACCTCAGACAAGCTCAAGCCCTTGGTGACCTTGATCGAATTTTAAAGTTCGAGATAAAGAAGTACCTCAGAGGGATTTGCCTGTAAAAGAGTTACTCCTTGTTTTATTATCAGATGATAAACCGTCAAGCTATGATCAAAGATCCAGAGAAAAAAATCTTCCCTAAAACTTGAAATATTGAGGGTCTCTGAAAGTGTTATATGTAATTCTTGGTGCATAACTATTGCAGCCTTTAATTTACCTCGTTTGTCTTTTCTTCTCCACCCCATGTATTTTCTTAACTCTCTCTAAAAATTTATCTCATTCCTCTTATTAAGTTATCTTATGATAATATTATATCACCAACATTATCAAAGTAATGAGTTTATAACTTTTTCTTACAAGCTTGTTACACATAAATAATCTTCTTCATTTCAATCTTCCTACTTAAGAAATGCATAACTCATATTGTGTCTCGGTCGAGATATGATTAATCCCAAGGGGATTTGATCGGACCTCTTCCATATAGGTTAACTTCATCGAGTAACACTCTAACAAACAACCTCGGATAGGTCAAAATCCTGATTCAATTGACCTTCATACAAGTTAATGTCATCGAACACTCTAACAAACAACCTGGATAGTCAAAATCCTCATCGAATTAAGAACACTAGCATATGGAATTTGTGTCTTCTCACTTGACCTGGGGTTTTATAACCCTTATACAAAAGGTAATAAAATACAAAAAATGGGTGAAACGGAAGAAAAAAAAACTATCAATGAGCTTAGCAACTGGTGCCTCAATAGAGCAGCTGCTGACCGACGCTCGGTAAGACTTACCAGCGGCTTACACACCATGTTGTCTCGCCGCCCAAAATGCTCCGCCCTCGCCCACATCGCCGCGCTACACTCTCCGCTCCAGCACCTCATCCCTTCTCTCCGCCACTCGACTCATATTATCGCTATTCGCTTCGCTGAAGCAATTGCTCCATACATGTAGCCAGATTTCCTGCCAAGACGCTTCTCAAAATGTATGGTTAATGAACCCACAAATTTTATTGAATACTTTGCTATTTTTAAGTATTTGACATATATATTTTTGGATGATTGAGATAATGTCATCCAAAAATAGGGGAGCAACTGATATGACACTAAAATACTACTAGTAAGAATCTTGATGTTAAAAATTCGATCAAAAACTATGAGATCAAGCACTTAAAATATTATTGAAAACTTTGGGATATCAGTTAAATCCCTAAACAGTTCTTAAATATGGAGTATTTATGATCAAATTGAGTGTTTTGACGAGCCGGATTTAACAAGCCCAAGATCTTTTGATTCTGACTTCATTTGAGCATTCAAATACACAAACTACATCAGATGATCAAGGGAATCATCATGAGCCATCTGATGGAGTGGTTTGATTTGCATGTATTTATGGAAATGTCTTCTCGATCTATAAATATTCATTCTTCATAGATGAGCGCTAAAGAGAAGAGACTCAAAGTTTTGAAAATTCTCAAGCATAATCGTACCACTCTTGGCCGACCACCTCGTTGGCTAACCACCGACGGCCGCCGCCTCTCCATCGTTGATCCTGCTGTTAATCTTCTTGCCAGAATGCTATCACCGCTGCCGCATTGTTCGGCCAGTTGCCATTATTACCACCGGCTATCATTTCGTAACCATCGTTGCTATTATCCTCGCTGACTTGATGGCCGCATCTGACCAGTTACCTTGCCGCGACACCGCCATTAACTTTGGACCACCATCAATCATCATTCATTAATTCAGTATTGGTCATCATCGACCATGCCGCCGGACCACCGCCGACTACTATCGCCATTATCGCCATCTTTTACGGCTATCACTCCTTTGCCGCAATTTCGCCGCTCATATCATTTACTACACTAGCAAGTATAACCTAACCATATGGAAACTTGTTGCATGATTTCGATTCCCATTATCGCCTCTTCTCATAATTCTTGTAATCCCATTATTCGGAAAATGTTGTATTCTAAAAACGATACATAGAAAGATTTTCTTGGGAACCATTTTTTCACGAAAAATTTTTTTTTTTTCTTATTAATTCTTCAAACACCTATATGGATTCTAAAATGTTTAAAACTTTTATTCTACCAAGAATCGATTTTCTAGACGCATGCTATAAAATTGAAAATTTTAAGTGATGTAAACTAATCCATCTAATATGAGTTGATCGGTTTACATTTTTTATGTTGTTTTAACATTTAAAAAATACAGTATAAATATACAAATATAATTAATTTTAATCGAAGTAGCAATTTTCATATTACTTTAATAAATTATAAACAATCTATTTAATAAAAGGCACACAAAAATTATCTTTTTTAATTATTTTTCAATTATAATTCTGACACTAAAATAATTTTTTAAATGATAAAAATGTATTAATTAATAAAGAAACTGTTTATAGCACCTTCAAAGGCAGTGATTAAATAAATCAATTAAACATCTTTGAATTCTAAAGCTAATATTATACTTAATCAATCAGCTGCTTTATAATTAAATTATTTAATGTAAGTTTCCTTCAAAGACTTATTGGCAAATGGCAAGTCAAAGTCAAGTTTCTACCAGTTTTTATATTTTTTGATATGACATCTAAATTTAACAATTATTTATATCACATTCAATTCTACTGATTTATCTATCATAATTACTAGAAGAAATGCTGAGATGATTTAATACATTAATGTGACATATTACCAATTATAAATCACTAAATGATATATCAATAAATATACAAATTTATAGTATTGATTTCATGTTAGTATTGATTTTAATATTTCAATGATAAATATTATTTTAAAAATTGCATACTGAAAGATTTAATATTAACCGAAGAAATAGAAGAAATTTGACCTCAATACACTTTTCTATCAAATAAATTTTATTTGAGATTAATATAATATAATAATTTATTTTTATATTATTTTCAAGTAAATTTAATAATTGAACTCATTAGAAAAATAATAGTTAAAAGTCTTGTCCCAAATTAGAGAGATATATACTTATTTAAAACTTTTATCAACATAAAATCAACTTATTTGGTGTACTCAATAAGATCCTTGAAGAATTTGTTCATAAAGTATCAAATGCATGATCCATTTTTATCTAATTATAGCTGAAATAGGCATCCATTAAGCTAAGCATTTTCATGTTTGAATGTTGCATTCACTTGTTAATTTATATTGAGAAGGGAAAAGCTATCCTATGGGCATATTTTGTTAGGTTAACATAATTTACAAACATCTTTAAAATTCTATTAATCATCTTTATCATAATTATATTTATTAATCATATGGGATAATTAACCTCTAAAATGAAAACAATTTTATAAGTTTATTAACTTTTTATATAATTGCTCAGCTTTTTGGATGCTTACGCAGGTTACAACCAAATAAAAATGGACCCAACGGATAAAAGAAATAACATCATTTCAAACATATAAAGGTTTATATTGTTACCAAGTTATGCCGTTAAAATGGGTTATCTATCAACGCCTTATGAATAAGCGTTTTAAAGACCTCTTAGGACACACAATGGAAGTATATGTGGATGACATGTTAGTAAAAACTTGGAAGAATCACAACATATTTTTGACTTAGAAATGTGTTTTAACCTTCTTAGACGTTATAACATGTGACTCAACTCGACCAAGTGTGCTTTTGGGGTTACGTCAAAAAAATTTGTTGGGTTCATGGTCACCCATCGTAGGATTGAAGCTAATCCCGAGAAAATCAAAGCGCTCAGAGATATGGCTCCTCCAAAGAATATCAAGGAAGTTCAACGCTTGAATGGGCGAATTGCTGCCTTATCTCTCTTTTTTGCCCCTGGAGATAAATACTTGTCATTCTTTAAAATACTAAAGGGAGCTAAAAATAATAATTTTCAGTGGACTCATGAATGTCAAGCTGCTTTTGAGCAATTAAGAGAATATTTAGCATCTCCACTCTTACTATCTAAGCCTATCCAAGGAGAGATGTTATACTTATATCTCGCAGTCTCTTCCCATGTGATAAGCTTAGTTTTAGTGCGAGAAGAAAATGTGATACAACCAATTTATATGTCAAGAAGTTCTCTCGATGAAAGTTATTATCCACTAGCAGATAAGATGGATTTGACTTTAGTTTTCTTAGCGCAAAAATTGCGTCCGTACTTCCAAGCTCACATTATCGGTGTTTATACTCATTTATCATTGAGAGCCATTCTACAAAAATCAGAAACATCTAGAAGGTTAATCAAATAGTCCGTCGAATTGGGAGAGTTCGATATCTATTTTCTACCCAGGCTAGACATAAAGTCTCAAGTACTTGCAGACTTTATAATGGAATGTACTGCCCCTACTCCAAATGAGCTATATTACACCCCTTTCGTCTTCTCAATGGACCCTCTATGTTGATGGAGCTTTAGAAAATACTGGTGCTAGAGCAATAATCTTACTTATTTCCTCCCAACAGGATATCTTAGAGTATGGACTTTGCCTAAAAGTCCCTACAACTAATTGGTGAATATAAGGCTCATCGCAGGTTGAGACTTGTCATTGATTATGAGGCTCCAAACTTAATGATCAACACTGACTCTCAGCTTGTCGCCTCCCAGGTTGAGGGAATCTTTAATGCTCATAATTAATCAACATACATCGACTTGGTGAAGTCACTTCTTGCCCATATCAATACACATCAAATCATTTATACTTTGAGAGAAGAACACTTGAGATGATGCTCTCGCTAAGCTCGCTACCTCTGCTACTGGAGATCTATTTAAGAGAAGGTTTGTTGAGAAAATATATTTCCCAGGATGCAAGAGTCATGGGTAATACAAGTAATTAATGAGACGAAGGAACTTTCATAGATGGATCCCATCCTGTCCTTTCTACAAGAAGGGACCCTTCAAGACCCAAGCAACTCTCTCCAAAGGTAGGATGCAAACTTTATTATTATCGGAGGTAAACTATACAAATGAGCTTTTTCTGGGCCATACCTAAATGCCTCTCACCATTAGAGGACATACATTAAGAGAGGTTCACTCTGAGATATGTGGAGAACACCTAGGAGGAAGGGTGCTAGCCCTTAAAATTATAAGGCAAGGGTTCTATTGGCCTATGATGAAGCAAGACGCCTTGGATTTTACAAAAAAATGTGTGAGATGTCAGTTGCACTCTAACCTCGCTCATACACCACATATAGAGCTCTCATGCCTTCAATGCCCGTGGTCTTTTGCTCAATGGAGAATTAATATCATGGAACCTTTTCCGGTGTGGGCAATGAAAGTTTTCATTTTAGCCATTACTTCACTAAATGGGTGGAGACTGAACCACTCGCTAAAATCACGGAGACAAATGCTAAATAATTTGTTTGGAAAAATATAATATGTCAATTTGGTATTCCTATAAAGACCTTCACTGATAATGAAACTCAATTTATTGGAAAAGTCTTTACATCTTTTTGTAAATATCTTCAAATTTAGCTGATGCATACGGTTGTATCTCATTCTCAAACTAATGGACAGATTGAAGCTATCAACAGGACTATACTCAAAGGGTTAAAAATGCATCTCGAGAAGGCTGGGGGGCAATGGGTTGAGAAGCTCTCTAATATTCTTTGGGCTTACCACACTATATCGCAAATTTTGACTAGTGAGACACCATATAATTTGTGTTTCGGCACAGAAGCTATTATAGCAGTAGATATCGGGATTCCAAGTTCAAAAGTCCAATCATTCAATCATAATAGTAATGAAGAAAAACTTCGACATAACTTGGATATACTCCCCGAAACTCGTGACATGACCCTACTTCGGACTGCTCCCTACCACCAAAGGGTAGCTCGTCACTTAAATAGAAGAGTGAAACCTCATCCCATCTTTGTTAGTGACTTGGTCCTATGAAGTCTTGAAGCTGCTGGCAAATGCCCTCAATGCAATATGCTCTCACCTCTTTAGGATAACCCTTATATGGTTACAGATATGGTTAAGCCAGGAACATTTAAGCTCAAGGATCCAGAGGGGAAAACCTTACATCAAACTTGGAACATGGAAAATCTCTGTAAGTATTATCAATAATTCTTATTGCATAATTATTGCAACTTTTATTTTGTCTCGTTTGTCATTTCCTCTTTAACTCATATATTTATTAAAATTATCTTATGATTGTATCACCAACCTTATCAAAGTAATGAGTTTATGGCCTTTTCTTTCAAGCTTGTTGCATATAAACAATCTCATTCATTTAATCCTCTTACTTAAGGAACGCACAACTCACGCTGTGTTTCAGTCGAGACATGATCAATCCCAAGGGGATTTGATCGGGCCTTTTTCATATAGGTAAGAAGTCAAGTAATACTTTGACTAATGCCTAGGAAAGTTCAAAAATTCCTTAGTGAGCATTCCACGACCTCTTCCATAAAGGTAAGAAGTCAAGTAACACTTTGGCTAATACCTAGGATAAGTCAAAAAGTCCTTGGTGGACATTCCACGACACTTCTATACATGTAAGACGTCAAATAATATTTTGACTAATACCTAGGATAGTCCAAAAAGTCATTGGTGGACTTCCCACAACCTCTTACGTACAGGTTAGCGTCGTCGAATAATATTCCTATCAATCACCTCGGATAGGTTAAAATAAAACAAGAGCAAATCACCCAAAATTTTTAGTTTACTAATGTCATTGATAGCTCTAACAATATTTTGGATACAAAAATTAATAATAATAATAAATAACAATACATAGATAAAAGGAAAAGAAATGCATCTTTAAGTGATACTACATGATATCAATGTCCTTCTCACCACTCAAAGATGCTCTCTTAAACTCACTCTCAACCCCTTCATCTCCAGAATTTGGCTAAGGGTCTTCAGATACTTGGCTAGGAGACAAATTCTCAATACTTGCTCCAATTTTCTGATGTACTAAGTGGATTCCTTTTAGGAATCCTCGGATGAAGCCTTTCTCTAAACATTGGTTCTCCAAGTCCTTCACTTCAATATTAAGAATATGATTACGAGCTTCTTGGACATGGTCCTCGATAGCATCGCGATTATCTAGGGAGTTCTTAAAGTCTTCCACTGCCTTCAAGGAGATTTCATTTGCTTCCGCTTCTGACATTATAAGCTCCTTCTTAGAAAGACGATCCTCTAATGCTTTCTTCTCCAATTTAATAGCTTTATTCTCCCCTGCAAATGCTTTGAGTATTTTCTCTTTCTAGTTAGTCTCTGCCCTTACCTCAATCAGCTCATCATGAGTACGCTCCACCTTTTGACGCTGGAGAGAAAGAGAAGTTGACATGTTCGCTAGCTTTCTACAAGTTAGGATCCTCAAAGCTGCCATTTCTTTGGCCTTAACACTCATCTTTCGCTCATACTCACCTTGCAAATATTTTACCTTCACAAATTCAGTATTCCACTCATCTAGAGCGACACCCAAATGAGCCATCATATGTTTGGCTACCTACAATCAAAAAATCCCAAATATTATACCAATAAAAAAAGAAAAGATGAAAAGAAAGATAATGAGAAGATAATGTACTAATTTGTCTACTATTGGCGTAGGTCGTGCATTAATACCACCTTCAGAATATCGAAAGCGAATCTCCCCATTGTGAGTTGAGATAGCTAAACTCTCGAGGTCAAGGAACATCTTCTTCTTTCTTTGATATTTAGTTACTTGACACATCTTCTTTTCTTTAAAGAAGAAATATTGCTGTCTCCATGATTTCATAACATGCTTCTTGAAAGAATCCTGTGAATATGAAGAGACCTTTCATCACCTTTACTTGATCTCTTCAGTGGAAGAGCATGAGATCTCCCAGCCTGAATGGAAAGACCAACTTTGAACATTCTATCTTCAATTATATACTTGCCAATATGGTAACTCATGCAAGCTTCCTACATCAAGAATATTAAGATTTCATTCTCTTCAATCAATGGATTTGAAGGTCATTCAACATTTCCCATCTCTCAAAGAAGCTCCACTCATTTTTCACAAAAAAAAAATCTATTAGATTAGTTTCTAGATGGATCTCGTTCTAAAAATTCTATCCAATTCTTTATAGCTAGATAAGACACGTCCCCAGCATCACATGTTAATATACATTCATAAAGTATTTGGTGTTCAAAGTCGCACCACGCTCTCTAAAGAAAATAGTTAGATCAATGATGATCACTAAAGCTCTAAATGAAAATTGTGACAAAGCTACATTGCATATTTTAAAGATCTCAATCAATTCAGAAGCCAAAGGGAATCGCAGTCCCGCATGAAGAATCATCTCAGAAATAGTAAAATATCTTGGTAGAGGAGAACGTGCTCGATCAGACATTTTGGCAACAATAGCCACCAACTCATTGGAGAAATAAAATTTCTTGCGGAGCACCATTAAACTGTCATATGTGATAGTGGATGATATATCGTATGTGTCATGCTATTAGTTTTCTTTCGGCCATCATCATGCGAAAATACATAATAAATATGAGACAAAAAAGAGGAGAGAAAGACAAAGGTCTGAGAATTGTGTGAAACAATTCACTCACCCTAATACTTGGGCATATTCTCGACTTTATTGCGATAGTTTTGGATAAAATTTTTCGCCTATGATCTAAGAAAAAATATACGCATACATATGAGATCAAAAAAAAAAAAACTATTTTTCTCTAATAATACTCTGAAATTACCTGCTAGATTTTCTGAGTTTTTCGAGGGATAGTTCCTAATTGACGCTTCATCGCCATCTTGGCAGTTGTCAACTGTTGAACCATCCATTGGAGTTTCAAGAAATTCAATTTTCTATAAGAAGAAGTAGAAACTACGGGTCTTGATCGCCTCCAAACCTGGTCTGTCCAACGAGGACAGTTGACGCCCCTAAACTTGACCAATCTTGATCACCTCCAAACCCGATCGGTTTGACGATGATAGTTGACACATCTCTTGAGGGAAATCCGGAGCCTCGCTGTATGATCTATGGGTCTTGATTGCCTCCAAACCCGGTCAGTCCGATGATAGTTGACCCCTCTCTCGAGGGAAAACTGGAGCCTCGTCATATGAACTACGGGCCTTGATCGCCTCCAAATCTGATTGGTCCGACGGGGCGAGTTGGCGCCTCTCTCGAGGGAAAACTGGAGCCTCTCCGTATAAGCTATGAGTCTTGATCAGCAAAGCAAATGACATTCTCTTAAAAAGAAGGTTAGAGCTTCGCTAACAAAAAAAAGAAAATTTTTTTTTACCCTAGCTATTGAATTTCTATTAGATGATTTTCCATCCAACGTAGAAGAATACTAGAGTATATGAGAGTTGTGCCTCCTTACTTGACCCTAGTGGGATTTTTATAGACCCACTATAAGGGAAAAAGGGAATAAATAAAAAATGGAAAAATTGAAAACGAAAAAATGCTCATCGTTTTTGTGCATGTGGGCAAGCCATGTGGACATGCAGTCACCGCATGCCGCCCTATCGCCCGCTCACTCGCGGAGTGCAAGCTCCATGACTGGCCCGTGGCGTAAGTGTATGTCTAGACCCAGATCCCGGATCCTTTGCGCTGCAGCACCCTGCGTGATCATACTCTTGTGCACCCATAAAGATCTATTCTCTCAAACTATATGGTTAATAAACCAACAAATTTCATTGAAGAATTTGTTGTTTTTAATTATTTGGCATATATTTTTGGATGATAAAGATAATACTGTCCAAAAATAGAGGGGCAGCTGATATGACACAAAAATTTCTCTAGTCGAAGCATGAATCTTGATGTCAAATGTAATATGATCCTAAATCGAAACTAGTCCAGATTAAGCACTTAAAATATCATTGAAAAATTTGGGATGTCAGTTAAATTCCTAAATAGTTTTTAAATATTGAGTATTTATAATCAAATCGAGCGAACGATCTATCAAGCCCAAGATCTCTGATTTGACTTCATTTGAGCATTTAAATACTTTAAATACATCAGATGATCAAGGGAATCATTTTAAGTCATCCGATAGAGTGGTTTAGATTTTGCATGTATTTACGTAAAGGTCATCCTCTAATTAGGGGTCAAAATTGACGACTCGACAACTGACAAACTCAAAAATGGGTTTGGGTTGACCAAAATTTTGGGGTTTGGGTTGAAGAAATTGACGTTTAATTTTTCGGTTGGGTTGACTCTCCAACCCGAAATTGACTCGTTTGACCATCCAACTTGAATTTGACCGATTGAAATGACCGAATTTGATTCGATTTTGACTTGATTTTGACCCGATCATCACGGTCGTGTCGTCAATCGGTTGAAATCGAGTCGGGTTCGGGTTGAAGTTTTTGACCCGTTTCATAAACGTCGGGTTCGTCAACCTAACCGGTGATTAATTGGGGACCACCCGACCAATTGACACCCTACCTAATTTATCCTCATTAGGGGAGAGCAGAAGAGAAGATCTCTAAAGCTTGAAAATCCTAAGCATAATCGTGCCACCACTCGGTCGACCACCGCTGATCAACCGACCACTGCCGCGTGACCACCACTCGGTCACCGTTGTCGTCGACCACCGCCGGACATCACTGCGACCAGGTCCGGTCGCCGTTGACCACCATCGCTGTTGCCATTTTGCCGACCGCCATTCGCCATCGTCCACCACCATCGATCATCGTCGTCGTCAACCATCATCGCCGGTCATCACCACTACCGCGTAGGTTGTAACCGCCGTCGGCCCACCACCGCGATCCTTGTGTCGGCCATCTACCTTATTCTTATCATTGTCGGCCATCTCCGCAAGTCATCACCACCGCCGTCATCGGTCGTTTATCTATCATCAATATTCGCCACTGCTTGCGATTATGGGATTACCGTTGTCCAGGCTGATCTCATATACAAATTATTGGGTAGATATTATTCAAATTATATATTAGTAATTCATTTAATGTAAATTTCAAGGCTATGTAGATAAGAATTATTAAATAAATAATTTAAACAATTTATTGATATCATAATTTAATGAGTAATTAACTAATTATTAGGTTTAATATAAAAATTTAGCCATATGATAATTTATAACGTTAGATAAATAACATTAATCAAAATAAATGTTGCGTGTAAAGCAAGCCAAGTATCAATCAGAATTGAAAGTCAAAGTCAAAGGAACGACTTAAGCCCTTAAAAAAAAATAAAATTTACATACATAACACATAATTTTTATGTATTTACATATCTAATATTTATATTTTAATATTTATAAATATAGTACATATTTTATATTTAAAGAGGTTTACATTATTTTTTTACTTAATAAAGATGTTATTTTTAATATAATTTTAAAATTTTAGATGCTATGTATATATAAATATTTAAATTTAAATATTAGATATATAAATATATAAAAATTATGGGTTATAAATCTTTCTTAGGCTAATAAATTTAATAACTTCAAATTCTAAACAGGAATGATGGTGAATTATTTAATAATGTGGGCATTTATTGGAGTTAGATATTATTCAAATTATATATTAATAATTCATTTAATGTAAATTTCCAGGCTATGTATATAAGAATTATTAAATAAACAATTTATTGACATCATAATTTATTGATAATATTTTATTAGATTCATCTCATCCAAATATATATTTTAATTATAATTTTATTAAAAATAAGATTTAGTAGTATTAATTTATATCTCTGATAATATGAATTTTTTTATGACTTATCAAATAGAATATATATAAAATGTTAACATTTATTTAATTTTTATTTTCTAATTTAGTATTTAAGCATTATTTTAGTAAATATCTTCCAATTATTTTATTTCAATATTATTTAGTATTTTCAGTTGTTTTTTTTATCTAAAATTTAAATAACATCTCTTAAACTAATAACTTCTACACCTTCGAGTATTAAGGCTCATATTTAAATTTATTTTCGGAATTTTAAAGAACAATGAAAGTGAATTGTTCAATTCTTTTATTAAAGTTTTGTGGTAGTAAAAATATTATTCAAATTTATATTATAATAATAAGAATAATTCATTAATTTAATGTTAAGTTCCTGCGTTTGATTCAATTTGAAAGCGCGCAGCTTAGCATTAGCAGTCAGATTTGTGAACATTGTGTTCATAAATAATTGGAACATTTACATACATATCACACAATTTATATATATTTACAACTCTAACACCTTATATTTTATATTTGCATTTATGACTCCTAAGATATGCATGATAAGATATATTTTACTTTTAAAAAGATAATAATAATTATATTTTTTATATGATATTAAGAATTTGAATATTAGGTATGTAAATATTAAAATTTAAATATTAGATATATAAAATTCTCTCTTGATTTTTTATATTTTTATATGATATTAAGAATCAAATGATATATATATATATATATATAATTCCTCTCTTGATCCCAACAAATTAAAATTTAGTGGGCTATAACCAATGCATTAAGCCAGTCAAGCCATTTTTATTGGGGAAAGACTTGATTTTCTTAAAACATTCCATCAAAAGAGTGATCTGTTTTGAATTAACTATACAATATTTAGAGATCGTTTGATTCATCAATTAATGTAGCGAGATTTCTATTGATGCTTCAGATCCTATAATTTAGACATCTTTGGACTTGAGTTAGATTAACTATGGCGGTGTTAGATTCGTTTTATTGAGGCACTGAATTTTATTGTGAATTTATTAAAATTAAAATTTGGATAATCTTAAATTTAATTTCATATAAAATTTTTAATTTAAATATTATATCGATATATTTTCAATCAAATGAATTTTCAAATGATTTATCATCAATAATTTTGATTTCTTTATTTATAAAATCACTCCAATATGTATTTGTAATTTTGTTTCAATATTAATTCATTGAATCAAATTGCGTGTAGTGTATGCAAATGGCATCAGATTTCAAAGTCAATCGCTAATTGCATCAATCAATGTCCACTTCAATGATTTAACAGTGTGGGTACTGATTCTTCTAAATTTGTTGGTTGTAAGAAGGTTAATCAAATTAGAAAATAACTAATTCACTTAAAAATAATTAAACTAATTTCTAGTTAATCCTATAGAAGATTTTATTTTAAGGTTAGGAGAGAATTTTCGCTATAAAGAGGGATAGAGCTGGAGAGCCAAAAGTATACTACTAGGGATGGAAAAAGTTGAGCTTCTTCTACCACTGATATTTACTTTGTCTTTCTACTGCTTTAGAGTGGGAAGTGAAGGGAGCAAAGTGCACCAACGTTGTAGCGTTGAAGAGAGAGATGCCCTCCTTAATTTTAAGCAAAGTTTATTTGATTCTGAGCTCATTCTCTCTGCTTGGGATATAAGTGAGGATTGTTGTGCATGGAAGGGTGTGCGTTGCAGTAATACAACCAGTCATGTCATCAAGCTCGATTTAAGCCAATTCTCTTTTTTTTTCCCACTGGTGAGGAAGGCCGATTATATGCAACATCTTTAGTTCCATCTCTTTTTCGCTTACGACACTTGCAATATTTGTGCCTAAGTGGAATTCTGTTCAAAGAAACGAGAATTCCTTATTTAATCGATTCCTTCACTAAATTGCGCTATCTTGACCTTTCTCATTCAGGGTTCATTGGAGTAATTCCACCTAATCTCGGAAACTTGACAAATCTTCAACACCTTGATCTTAGTGGGAATGATCATTTGATCGATACTTCTTTAGATCCGTGGTTGTTTCGCTTAAAACACTTACAATATTTATGCTTACGCGAAGTTCATTTCAAGCAAACAAACATCTTGCAAAAGATTGATTCCCTCATTAGTTTGAGATATCTTGATCTCTCTGATACAGGGATTGCGGGAGTAATCCCACCTCATGTCGGAAATTTGACAAATCTTAGCTACCTTGATCTTAGTTCTAATTCTCTTTTTGCTTTTAACCTCTTATGGATGTCCCGCCTCACCTCTTTGCAAGTTCTTGATATGTCTATTGTGAATCTAACATTTGCTACAAATTGGTTACATGAGATTAAGGTGCTTCCAGCTCTTTCTGCTTTATATCTTTCATGGTGCAACCTACAAACACTTCCAACTGATCTTCCATATTCTAATTTTTCATCAACCCTCAACACTTTTTTTCTTTCTTTTAACCATCTTAATGGGAGTTTGCCAAATTGGCTAGGAAAATTCAAGAGTTTAAAAGAAGTATACCTCGATGCAAATAATTTCACTGGGTCTATTTCACTTGCCTATTTGAGTTTATGTGATCTCAATACTTTGAGCCTTAGCAATAATAATTTAATAAAATTGATTGATGATACAGGAGTTTCAAAATGCAATGAATATAAAATGACAGATATGATTATCTCTCACAACCAACTAAGTGGAAGAATACCTGAATGGGTTGGAAACATGAGGAATTTGAGATATCTTAATCTTGGAGATAATCAACTGAATGGATCTATTCCACATAGCCTTGGCCAACTCACGAACTTGAATTCTTTAGATCTTCGCTTCCAACTATTTGCATGGTAGTCTCTCAGATGTTAATTTTGCAAATCTATCGCAATTGATATTCTTATATCTTTCTGACAATCATTTAAATTTTAACATGATTAGTTTTAATTGGACTCTCCATTTCAAATTTCTTATCTTTACCTAAGTTCTTGTCCCATAGGACCTCAATTCCCACTATGGCTTCATAATCAAAAGTTTCTTTCTAATTTAGACCTCTCCAATTGTGGCATTTCTGATATCATTCCGAGTTGGTTTTGGAATATTTCTTCACAAATAAGTTACCTAAACATGTCTCGCAATGCAATTAGAGGTAACCTTCCCATGTCATTAAATATTGCATCTGCAGCGACTATCGACCTAAAATCAAATCAATTAAAAGGGCATCTTCCTCGGTGACATGCAAAGGTTTAGGGTTTAGTTGGGTTAATAAGCTTGAATTTGTCTAAAAATCAATTCACATGACTGATCCCAATCAACATTGGTGACATGCAAAGCTTAAAAAATTTGGATCTCTCATGGAATCACTTTTTAGGAGAAATTCCAGAGAGCATTGTAAATCTAAGTGGATTGAACTATCTCAACGTATCATACAATCAACTATCAAGAAGAATTTCAATGGGGACCCAACTTGACACCTTTAATGAATCAAGTTACTTTGGAAATCCCAAACTCTGTGGAAAACCCCTCCTTAAGACTTGTGAAAATGATGAACACAATGGAGGAACTAACTCTAATGATGATGATGGAGACGAAAATTTTGATTTGTTTCTTGGTATGATTCTTGGTTTTGTTGTTGGATTTTGGAACGTACTCGGGATTTTATTGCTGAAGAGGTCTTGGGCAATTGCTTATTTTCAGTTATATGTATTTATTATTGTGAAAATGATATATTGATAGAATGAAGCTTATTGTCCAGCATATTAAAATATATTTTAAAGATTTATTCAATGATGATTTGATGAGAAATTTTAATTATATATTTTCTATATTGAAAATTTATAATTATTCTATACGTAGCATATCTTTCATCGAATTTGTCTAAAATATTAATTCTAATCAATTTCAGTATTTACTTGTTCTTATTATTATATGTGATAAACATTATGCATTGAAATTGTCTAAAATATTGATTATAATTGATTAAGTTTTAATCATAATTAGCTAAATATTTCATCAAAAAATATGATACTCATATGAAAATGCAACAATTTTTTTTTTAATTATAAGGCCTCATTTAAGATTATTATTTATATTAAGATAATTAAAATTTGGCATCGATTTCTTACGTAAGAAATGATTTTTATTTTTTATTTATTTTTAAATATTTGAGCAAATTTATTCATAAATAAATACACATAATGTATATATAAGATCTTGAACTAAGACTTTTTTAGTTGAGAGCTAAGCTAAGATTTTTAATTTTAAGTAAATGTGTCTCTATCCCATTGGAAGGAAGACTTCTATTGGAAGAGAGACTTCCTATGAATCGAAAAAAAAATTGTATGGGCTCATATCTGAGATTTATTAATTAAAAGTAAAATTATTTAATTTAAACTCAATATTTTAAATGGGGGCGTTTACATAAATAGTACATATTTTTATAGATTTATATATCTAATACTTAAATTTTTTATATTTACATAAATAATATCTAAATTTTTAATATTATATAAAAAATAGCATCATCATTAATTTTTTAAAATAAAATATATCTTTTCATAAATAGGAAAAATTAATATTTATAAATATCAAACTTTGGGAATTAGACATATAAATGCGTAAGAATTATGTGCATTTCTGATTTTTCTACAAAAATGATTGTTTGTTTTTATACCATTAGAATCTAAAATAAAGTCAAGTGGCCCACTAACAATGTGGAAATTAAGCGATGTTAACATCAGCGGCTTTTATTACTAGAAGAAGAAAAAGAAAAAGGAAAAAAAAAAAACTGAGTCTTTTAATGAAGGTTGAAGCTTATCAAGAAGCTATTTTTTAAACCTCGCGATAATATTTATCATTAAACGCCTGGCATGTCTCCTCCCTCATTTTTCTCTAAAATTCATGGGGAGATTCCTTTTCTTGCATACTGCAATAAGCTTATCACTCTTGACTTAGGGAACAATAAACTTACCGAAAACATACCTTTATGGATTGGAGAGAAATTATTTTCTTTTAAGTATATTACGTTTACGATCAAATAAATTTTATGGATCAATTCCTTGTAACTTCTCTAACCTAATTCTTTTAAGTATCTCAATTCAATGACTATAGAAAAATAAGAGGCTTAAACATATGATTCCTTTGAAAACCCGTACTTCTGATGCTATGAGTTTGCTGGAGTCATTAATAATTTATATAAAAGGAGTAGAGTATGAATTCATGAGCATACTTTCTCTTCTAATGATTATGAATCTTTCTTGCAACAATTTAAGTGGAGAAATTCCTGTTGAAATAATGAGTCTAATTGGGCTGATAAGCTTGAATTTGTCGAGAAACCAATTCACAGGACACATACCATTCAATATTGGTGCTATGAAAAACTTAGAAAGTTTGGATATTTGACAAATCTTCGATACTTTGACCATAGTACGAATCCTCTTGCAGCTTCTGACCTCCTATGGATGTCCCGACTTTCCTTTTTCGAATATCTAGATATGGGCCATGTGAATTTAGCTCTCACTACTAATTGGTTACATGAGATTAGTGTGCTTCCTGCTCTCAGAACTTTGTATTTACATGATTGCAAGTTGCAAACTCTTCCAACTTCACTTCCAAATTCCAATTTCTCATCAACAATCAACAAATTTAATATTTCTGATAATCAATTCTCAAACTCAACAATGCCTTACTGGCTATCTAATATGACGAATCTTGTTGTACTCGCTATGTATAGTTGCCAACTTTATGGCATAATTCTCAGTGATCTTATGTTAATTCTCAAATTAAGAATATTGGATTTAACATATAACCTTATAAATCGGAGCATACCACATTGGATTGGAAATATGGGAAATCTAACAAATCTTTATCTAGGAAGTAATAGTCTTAGCGGACCTATTCCACATAGCCTTGGTCAAATGATTAAGTTGAATTATGTGGATCTTAGTAATAACCAATTACAAGATAGTCTTTCAGATGTTAACTTTGCAAATTTATCACAATTGAAGTCCCTAGATCTTTCAAACAATCACTTGGATTTCAACAAGATTAGCTTATATTGGATTCCCACATTTCAAATTTCTGATCTTTACTTGAGTTCTTGTTTCATAGGGCCTCTTTTTTCACAATGGCTTCAAACTCAACATTTTCTTTCCTCATTAGATCTCTCAAATAAGGTCATTTATGATATCATTCCAAGTTGGTTTTGAAACATTTCTTCAAAAATTTATTACTTAAACATGTCTAATAATGCAATTAAAGGTGATCTTCCCATGTCATTAAATATAAAAGTAGATATTGATTTAAGATCAAACCAATTTGAAGGGCATCTTCTACAACTCATGAGTTCTATAAATTTCGCATTATTTTCTAATAATAGGTTCTCCAAAGGAATTGAGTGGCATCTAAATGAGAACATGAGTTCTTTAGAAGTACTTGACCTTTCAGAGAACGTTCTTTTTGGTAAAATTCCTAATTCAATTTGTCAAGTTCCATTGATAATTCTTCTTGACCTATCATATAATAATTTATTTGGAGAAATTCCAAAATGAAAGGAGAATATTTCAAGCTTTATGATGTTAAATGTTATAAGCTTTGCAAATAATAGTTTTTGGGATTTAATTCCACAATGGATGATGAACTTACTAATGTTACTATCATTGCACATAAGCAACAATAATTTTCAAGGAGAGATACCATTTCTTAGAAACTACAGTAAGCATATCACCCTTGACATGGGGCGAAATAAACTAAGAGGAATATACCATCATGGATTGGAGATAGATTATCTTCCCTGAAGATATTGCGCTTATGATCAAATAAATTTTATGGTTCAATTCCCTCTAAACTCTCGAAATTGAAAGAACTTCAAATCCTAGATATTGCTGATAATTTTCTTTCGGGGTCATTGCCAAAATCATTTAAGTTTCTCAATTCTATGTCCATACCGATTAAGAGGCTCTCACCTATGATTCCCACAAGGTTTATTGTCTTTAAAGGTATAACTTTCTCAGATTCATTGATGATTGATATAAAAGGAGTAGAGTGAGAATTCGAAGAGATACTCTGATACGACCTAATTTTTGTAATTGTGTCTGAGCTTATGAGAATGGGTCTGTCCGGTGTCTCTTGGGTCTGATTGGGTTTAGGGTGAGACTAGATGAGTTGACTCAGTATTGGAACACGCTAAGTTAATTAATCGAGGATCACTGGATCGTTGAGTCGTTGGATCTAGCGTGTTTTTCTGTCCTGGATCGATCACATGGATTGAGTGTTTATCGCGCTGAGCTTTGAGCCGTTGGTTGGGTTTGATTTCTTATAGACCCTTGGATATGGTATTTGATCATACGGTTCTTGATCGGTTTGAATTGAGTGGATTACAGGTGTTGCAGTGCGGCGAGCTTGATGAAAGGAAGGATTAATGGTCGTCTGATCGGGATGATGTGCTGGGATTGATCGGATCCTTACCGTCTGATGAGCATTCCTGAGTAAGCTTCTCGTTTGAATGGGAAAGGAAGTGGATCGGACGTCATTCGGTCATTCGAGATGTTTTGGGTTCCTGAGAGAGAACTCTGAGAGGAAAAGCGATCCAGAGGGATATGACCGGCGCTTCACCGTTCTAAGGGAGGCTTCCAGCTACTTCCACCATGGGAAATGTTCAGAGGAGGAAGAAAGCTTGAGACAGAGAAAGAAAGCTTGAGACAGAGGAAGAGGGGTTTCTTGAGATAAATTTTCGATCCCTCTGTTTGCTGTTCTCATCCCTATTTATAGTTTTCTGATGTTCTTCTTTGATAGCAATCTTCTATGACTCTGTTAACTCAATACTGTCAAGTCTCTGACTTTTGTCTAACTGAATATAGTTGTTGGATATTAATGATGCTTGTAGTCTGTTTATTGGCCGTTAAATTTTGTATCTGGTTGTATATTTTCTCTGTTGGTTCTTTGGGAGCTTTTATTATTCTAGCTAGAAAAAACTGTAATTTGTTTTGTAATATTTTTCTATCTTTATTTCTTTATTCCTCTCTGTTCTGAGGTTGTAATTTATTCTCTGTTTAGATTTCTCCATACTTGTGAAATCCTTTTTAATCGCCTTCTTGTTTCTTTTGTTTACATTGTTGGCTTGGGGATATGGGTTCATATCATTACTCCCCTCCCCCACCCTGACCTTGTCCTCAAGGTCAAACTCAAAAAAAACTTCCTGCAATTCTTTCTCTGTTACCCAAGATGTATCTGTATCTAACAGTCCTTCCCACTGTATTAGTACTTCTTTGATTTGTTGATTTCTCTTTAGTATAGTTCTGTGGTCCAGAACTTTGATAGGTTTAATAAGCATTTGTCCTTCTCACGAATTGGTTGATAATTATCTTTGGATGGATATTAGAATCTTGTCTGTATGGTTTTAATCTGGATATATGAAATACATTATGTATTCTTGCTGTTGCAGGTAATTCAATTTTATAAGCCACCGTTCTTATTTTCTGTAGAACTTTAAAAGGCCCATAATATCTTCTTTGTAATTTGGTGTATTGATTTCCGTCCTTTGCTCTGCGTAGTTGTATCTTAACTAATACCAAATCATTGACTTTTAATTGAAGCTCTCTTTTGTGTTTATCAACCATTTGCTTCATCCTGTTTTGAGCTTCTTGTAAATTTGCTATAAGTGTTTGTATAATCTTGTCCCTTTGTTGTAACACTGAGTCTACTTACGGATTAGTAGCTGTGGTGGATTATATGGAATGATTGTAGGAGGTCTACCATAAACCGCTTGAAAAGGAGTCAGTTTGGTGGAAGTATTGATGGATGTATTATAGGAAAACTCACAGGAATAAATTATAACCAATTTCTAGGGCTGTCCATAACAAAACTCCTTAGATACTGTTCTAGTATTGGTTATAACTCGGTTTGGCCATCATCTGCGAGGGTGATAGCCTTCTTGTGGCTTAATGTAACCACTTAATTTGAAGATTTCTTGCTAGAAATTACTCATGAATAGAGGGTCTCTATCAGAAATTATTCCTTGGGATATACCATGCAGTTTGACAATGTCTGTTACAAATAAATGAGCTATGTAAGAGGTGTAAAGCGGTTGGCTAAAAAAAAATGCATATTTTGACAATGTCTACCACCACTAATATAGCGGTTTTGTTATGAGACTTTGGTAGACACATTATAAAATCCATTGATACTTCCTCCCAATATTGTTTGGTATAGGCGAGAGGTTGTAGTAACCCTACAGGCTTTTGAGTGTCATATTTCACTTGTTGACATATAGGGCAAGTTGCTATGAAGTGTTGTATGTCTTTTTTCATGTGTTTCCAATAGAATTGCTGAGCAATTCTAGCCAAAGTTTTATGAATTTCCGTATGGCCTCCTATTGGTGTTAAATGTAATTCTCTGATAATTCTTTGCCTGATATCTGAATTCTGGTATATGACAACCCTGTCTTTATAGTATATTAATCCTTTAATATTTTTATACTTTGGAAACAATTCTGGGTTGTCTGCTATTTGATGCTGCAGTATTTGTAGTTCAGGATTGGAGTTTGTTTCCTCTTTAATCAGCAATGTTGTGAACTTGAGTATAAGCATATAGATGTAGGACCATAGTCATTCATCGATTCTCAGTAGAGTTTGTTTCTGTACTAAGTTCCTTTCTGGATAGAGCATCAGCCACTTTGTTTGAGATTCCTGGTTTATACTCAATAGTATAATCAAATCCCAATAGTTTAATTAGGAATCTTTATTGTTTAGGTATTTGGATGGTTTGTTGTAATAATTTTCTAATGCTTTTCTGATCAGTTCTGATAGTAAATTTGGCACCCAGTAAATATTATCTCCATCCGGCACCATGATGATAGAGTTCTCAAGTTGAGGATTTTGCATTGTAGGAGGTAACTTTTCTTGAAATAAGCTAAAGGGTGATTATTGAGCTAATACTCTTATTCGTCCCAGCATCCGTTTCTAGGATAAATGGCATAGTAAAATTGGGAAATGCTAGTACTGGTAATGTTATCATAGCCTCCTTCAACTTTGTGAATGCTGTTGTTGATTCCTCTATCCAATGGAACTGTTGTTTGGCAAGCATTGATGTTAGAGGGGAAGCAATTGCTGCATAGTTTTTGACAAACTTTCTATAATATCCAGTTAATCCCAAAATCCTCTTAACTTTTTCTTGACTTTGGCATAGGCCATGCTTATGCTTGCTTGTATTTTTTGGAATCCACCTCTATCCCCTTGTCGATAGAATATGTCCCAAATATTCTATTCATTTTGAATAAAAGAACATTTGGATGGTTTGACATATAAGGTGTGTTGCTTCAGTTGTTCCAAGACAGCTTGTAGATGCCCTTGATGTAATTCCAAGGTCTGGCTGTATATGAGTATGTCATCAAAAAAAACTAGAATAAATTTTCTTAAGAATGGTTTAAGCACTGAATTCATTAGTGCTTGAAAGGTTGAGGGGGCATTGGTTAAACCAAAAGGCATTGCTATGAATTCATAGTGACCTTCATGTATTCTGAAGGCAGTTTTGTAAATGTCCTCCTCTGCCATTCTGATTTGAGGATAACCTGATCTTAGATCAAGCTTGGAAAAAATAGTGGCTCCATATAATTCATCCATCAACTCTTCAGGAGTTGGTATGGGAAACCTATCAGGTATGGTGACTTTATTTAAAGCCCTATAATCCACACAAAAACGTCAAGTGCCATCTTTTTTTTTTGATTAGCAATGCTAGGGATGAGAAAGGACTGGTACTTTCCTTATAATCCTGTATCCATTATTTCTTTAATCTTTTTCTATTTTTTGTTTTAAAGTGAGGATATCAGGGTTTTAACCTTGACAGTTGAGTTCCGGAGATGTATTTGGTGGTCAATATCCCTTTGGGAGGTAAGATCTGGACCAAACAGTTCTTGGTATTGTGCTAATACTATGCTTCGTAAATGGTGAATTCACAGTAGGGGTATTCCTTGATAATTCCTCGATCGTAAGTAAGAAATGATATATTTTTGTTGTGCAACTTGGTAAACCGATGGAATGTAATGTCTACTTTGGTTGAAGTATCTCCTTGTAGTTGAATTAATTTTTCATCCGATAGAATTTCATGGTGAGCTTTTGTAATCAATTGTGCATTCACCTAATTGTTCCGACCATTGAACTCCTAACACCACATCGCCTTGCATATGAAGAAGGTAGCAATCGAGTGAAAGTGTATCCTGTAGGTGAATAGGAATGTTAGAGCAAACTCAGAACACTTTAAGGTCTCTTCATTCCCTACTAATACTTTAAAAAATTGAGACATGTCCTTTGTATGTTCTATAAACTTGGCAAGTTTAGGAATAAAGTTGTGGGTTGAACCACTATCAATAAGCACACGAACTTTTTTGTTGCCTATCATTCCCTGTAACCTTAAAGTTCTAGGATTTGACTGTCCTGTAAAAGCATTAAGGCTGATTTCAGGGAGTTCTTCCTGAATTAACTCAGGATCTTGCCATGAATTAGTTTGAATAGGGTAATCTTGCTCGTCATTGACTACTACAAGAGTAAAGAGTTTGGATTTGCACACATGACCCCTGTGAAGCTTCTCATCACAATTGAAACAGAGACCTCTCCTTTTTCTGTCTTCCAATTGGGCAGCAGTTAATTTCTGAATGGGTATCTGTGGTCTGTGTTGGGTATTGTGGATAGTAGGTGCCATTGCTGGTGTAGGCAGCAGTGGGGGCTGTTTGTTCATTACAGGATGTGTAGGAAATCTGGAAGGTCTGGTTGTAGATATGTCATCTTGTAATCTCTTCCATTAAACTAATTGAAAGGCTTGTTGTAGTGAGTTTGGTGCCGGTGCCCTCACTTCTCTTTTAATGTTATGCTTTAAACCAGATTCAAAACAACTCTGTAAAAATTCAGGAGGAATTCCTAAAATCTAGTTGGCTAGCGCTTCAAATTCATTGTAAAACTCCTGGACTGTGGATTTCTGTTGCAGTTTAGCCAATTCACCCCTTAAATCTCTATAAAGGGAGGGTCTAAACCTTTGAATTACTTGCTCTTTGAACTGATTCCATGTATTTAATTGTTTATTTCCATGCATCCACTGATACCAGCTAAGTGCAGGGCCATCCATGTACACAGAAGCAATTATGAACTTTTGATCTTCAGACAGGTTATAATATTGGAAAAATTGATGTAAATAGCCAACCCTTGGGTTGTCACCATTGAATCTTGGCATATCAACTTTGGTAGTATTTGTTTGAAATTGAGATCTAGTATGATTAGAATTTTGGTGGGTATGAGTTACATACATGATTGTTCTAATCTTGAGAGGATTTATCAAGTTTCTCCTATTCGATAATCTTGAGACTTCATTAAGTATTAGTAATGGATTGCATTTGTTCATCATTTCTGTTCAGCCTATTTACACATTCTTCAATAGTTTTAGCTATGTGTCTTGTGCCTTCTGCCATTTTCTGATTTGTGGTAATCAACGAGAGCACCAATGATACGACCTAATTTCTGTAATTATGTCTGAGCTTATGAGAATGGGTCTATCCGGTGTCTCTTAGGTCTGATTGGGTTTGGGGTGAGACTAGATGAGTTGACTCCGAGTATTGGAAGAGTTGATTCTATGTCGAGGGATCACTCGGATGCGTTCTGAGTCGTTGGATCTAGCGTGTTTGTAACTTGTCCGTTGGATCTGATCACTCGGATTGAGTGTTTATCGCGCTGAGCTTTGAGCCGTCGGTTGGGTTTGATTTCTTATAGACCCTTGGATATGGTATTTGATCATACGGTTCTTGATCGGTTTGAATTGAGTGGATTACAGGTGTTGCAGCGGGATGAAAGGAAGGATTAATGGTCGTCTGATCGGGATGATGTGCTGGGATTGATCGGATCCTTACCGTCTGATGAGCATTCCTGAGTAAGCTTCTCGTTTGAATGGGAAAGGAAGTGGATCGGACGTCATTCGGTCATTCGAGACGTTTAGGGTTCCTGAGAGAGAACTCTGAGAGGAAAAGCGATCCAGAGGGATATGATCGGCGCTTCACCATTCTAAGGGAGGCTTCCGGCTACTTCCACCGTGGGAAATGTTCAGAGGAGGAAGGAAGCTTGAGACAGAGAAAGAAAGCTTGAGACAGAGGAAGAGGGGTTTCTTGAGATAAATTTTCGATCCCTCTGTTTGCTGTTCTCATCCCTATTTATAGTTTTCTGATGTTCTTCTTTGATAGCTATCTGCTATGACTCTGTTAACTCAATTCTGTTAAGTCTCTGACTTTTGTCTAACTGAATATAGTTGTTGGATATTATTGATGCTTGTAGTCTGTTTATTGGTTAAATTCAGATCACGGTTGTATATTTTCTCTCATTGGTTCTTTGAGAGCTTTTATTGTTCTAATGGAAAAAGCGTAATTTGTTTTGTAATATTTTTCTATCTTTATTTCTTTATTCCTCTCTGTTCTGAGGTTGTAATTTATTCTCTGTTTTAGGATTTCTTCATACTTGTGAAATCCTTTAGCCAATCCGGCCTTCTTCTGTTTCTTTTGTTTCTATTGTTGGCTTGGGGATATGGGTTCATATCATACTCTCTCTTGTTATGATAATGGATCTCTCTTGCAACAATCTCAGTGGAGAAGTTCCTCCTGAATTATTGAGCCTAGTTGGATTGATAAGTTTGAATTTATCCAGAAACCAAATTTATGGGACAAATCCCTATTAATATTGGTCAAATGCAGAGCTCAGAAAGTTTGGATCTATCAATGAACACTTTCTCAGGAGAAATTCCATAAAGCATTGTGCAGCTAAGTGGATTAAACTATCTCAACTTATCCTATAATCAATTGTCAGATAGATATTTGCTTTCAATTATATATATATATATATATATATATATATATATATATATATATATATATATATATATATATATATATATATATATAATTTCACCTAATATTTTAGAATTCTTTTCGACAAATTATACTAAATCCACGATATAAAATGCATTCCAATTCAATCTTTTATTTATTCTACGGGCTAAACATTTTCAAATGATTACTGTCTTTTATATGTTGTCTAAAATTTTATTTCGTTTATTTATTTTTTATTGCATTAAGTATTAATAAAAATGATCATATAATGATTATCTTAAAAAAAATACTATTAATATATTGAGATTTATAGTTTTTTACCTTTTTCATGTATAATTTCATTTCATTATCTGTTTACAATATTATATCTATATTTTTCAAAATAATTTAAAATGTTATAAAAACTGAAAATTTTAAATGATGTAAACTAATCCTTCTAATATGAGTTGATCGGTTTACATTTTCTATGTTATTTTAACATTTAAAAAATACAGTATAAATATACAAATATAATTAATTTTAATCGAAGTAGCAATTTTCATATTACTTTTAATAAATTATAAACAATCTATTTAATAAAAGGCACACAAAAATCAACTTTTTATATTATTTTTCAATTATAATTCTGACACTAAAATAATTTTTTAAATGATAAAAAATGTATTAATTAATAAAGAAACTATTTATAGCACCTTCAAAGGCAGTGATTAAATAAATCAATTCAATATCTTTGAATTCTTTTTTTGGAATGTATCCAACAATCCATCTTATGTGGGGATATGTTGTATAATCACATGCTTCATTCATACTGTATATACTAACTTCATTTCTGAAAGATCCAAGAAGAAATCATATTCCCATTTGTTCAATAAGAGACCGTGGGTACATCTTTGAATTGTAAAGCTAATAATATACTTAATCAATCAGCTGCTTTATAATTAAATTATTTAATGTAAGTTTCCTTCAAAGACCCGCAGATGACTTATTGGCAAATGGCAAGTCAAAGTCAAGTTTCTACCAGTTTTTATATTTATTGATATGACATCTAAATTTAACAAATATTTATATCACATTCAATTCTACTGATTTATCTATCAATTACTAGAAAAAACTGCTGAGATGATTTAATACATTAATGTGACATATTAGCAATTATAAATCACTAAATGATCTATCAATAAATATAAAAATTTATAGCAGGGTATCATTAATAATCTCAACAATACACTGACTTTCATGTTAGTATTGATTTTAATATTTCAATAATAAAAATTATTTTAAAAAATTGCATACTAAAAAATTTAATATTTTCGGAAGAAATAGAAAAAAATTGACCTCAATACACTTTTCTATCAAATAAATTTTATTTGAGATTAATATAATATAATAATTTATTTTTATATTATTTTCAAGTAAATTTAATAATTGAACTCATTAGCAAAATAATAGTTAAAAGTGTTGTCCCAAATTATAGAGATATAAACTTATTTAAAATTTGTATCAACATAACATCAACTTATTTGGTGTACTCAATAAGATCCTTGAAGAATTTGTTCATAAAATATCAAATAACATGACTTAATAATAGTATAATTCTCTATTAGTCTAAAAAGAGAGATGATTTCTTCATTGGCATGATTCATTTTTATCTAATTATAGTTGAAATAGGCATCCATTATGCTAAGCATTTTCATGTTTGAATGTTGCATTCACTTGTTAATTTATATTGAGAAGGGAAAAGCTATCCGATGGACATATTTTGTTTAGGTTAACATAATTTACAAGCATCTTTAAAATTCTATTAATCATCTTTATCATAATTATATTTGTTAATCATATGGGATAATTAACCTCTAAAATGGAAAAAGAATTTATAAGTTCATTAACTTTTTACATAATTTCTTGTAGATGAGAATAAGAGACTTCATTGCTAAATCAATTCTAAGAGAATGTGAGATTACCTCAAAATTTATCCTAAGCATATCTACTAGGCTTTAAACAATAATAGAGAGTATTTCTTTCGTACTCACTAGCTAATTATCAAATCAATATCACGATCGTACAATTTGCTAAAGCTTCCCTATGATCATACTCAAATTAAGAAATGTTGAATAAAATAAGATATTATCAAAGCTTTCATTATCAATTAAAATTCTCTCAATATTGAGAGATAATCTGAATATTAATGACCAACGGTTCTAATACATTTTCGAAATCTTCTCCAAATAAAAAGTCATTAAACATGAGAGAATAATCAGCATGAGATTTTTTTGTAATGCCAGATCTTCGAGGTCGTGATCAAAGCATGGGAAGTAAGAACATTCCTTTGAAGATAGTTTTAATCTCTCCAAACATTTAAATGTTACTTTCTTACTTTCTTTCCTAATATTATTTTGATTCCGAGTATAATTAACGGCTGCCTAAATTATTAGATTTTAAATAAATTGGTGAAGATTATTTATTAAATTAGTCTCTAATTTTTTTTTTTAGTTGTCTATGTCCATGACTTTGATGAAAGTAATAATAATAATGCTCATAATTCTTAATATTTGACCTCATTGGATTATGCCACTTAATAATCTTCTCATCTTGCTATCAAAATGTTAGCACAAGATGTATTTAATAATGTATAGTCCTTTTCCCTAACTATGTTCATGTTATTGTTGAGAAGGCCAAGGATAAAGACCATGACTTTATATGTGTTTTTTTCTGCTAAAATTATTTAGTACCACATTCTTGATCATTTTTCTGCTTATAATAATAATAATAATCAAACAATAGTAGTCATACAACAGCAGTCTAGTAATGATAGTTGAATGATGATGACTAATTAATAGTCATCAACATGGACACAATAAATTGAGCGACAAATCGGTGGCAATCATCCTTATTGAGCATTTACTTGAGCTCTAGCATTTTTCATATATCTCTAAGCTCTCTCCATACTAAGATTAGGTTATTTTCATTAGAGAATGAGGGTATATTTATAATTTTGAGAGAGACAGTGAATTTTTTTTAAAATTTAAACTAGGCTATTAAACATCATATGCTAATTCTTTTACTTATAGATTAATCCTTTCAATATTTCAGTATCTTATTGACCTCAAAATTAATAGCTAGGGAGTTTTTAAAGTCTTTCACTGCCTTTAATCCTTTCAATATTTCCGTTACATATCTCAATCAACATTGGTGACATGCAAAGCAATATTTTCATAACTCAGATCTGCTTTTATTTCAGAAATTTTATTTTTATGATTAAAATAATTCAGTCAATCTCAATATTTAATTGAAAATAAATTTGTAACGGAAATTTAAATAACTTTTCTCTATTTACTTTTTCTTATTATATGTGATAAACATTATGCATTGAATTTGTCTAAAATATTAATTATAATTAATTAAGTTTTAATCATGATTAATTGTATAACAATATTTTATTAAAAGAGTTATATCAGAGTTATTTTATTTTAGGCAAAAATAAAAAACAGTGTAAGACTCATAATTAGCTAAATATTCATCAAAAAAAATATGATACTCATATAAAAATGCAACAATTTTTTTAAAAAAATTATAAGGCCTCAATTAAGATTATTATTTATATTAAGATAATTAAAATTTGGCTTCAATTTCTTACGTAAGAAATGATTTTTAATTTTAAGTAAATGCATCAGGTCAAGTCTCTGTCCCATTGGAAGAATGACTTAAACTCCTATTGGAAGAAAGACTTTATGTTCCTTTCTTACGAATCGAAAAAAAATAAATGCGTAATAATAATGTGTTCATATTTACATAAATAGCATTTAAATTTTTAATATTATATAAAAAATAATATCATTATTAATTTAAAAAAAATAAAATATACCTTGACATAAATAAAAAAATATAATATTTATAAATATCAAATTTTAGGAATTAGATATATAAATGCGTAAGAATTATTTGCACTATGTATGTAAATTTCTCTTTTTAGTGTTATAAATATAGAGTTTTATTATAATATTTATATTCATTTATTAAGAACAAGAAATATTTTACGCTACTAATTGTAGTGCATTTGTGATTTTTCTATAAAAATGATTGTTTGTTTTATAATATAGTCAAGTGGGCCACTAACAATGTAAATCATTAGCCTCGGTCAAATCATTAGCTTGAATTATTTAGATCTTAGTGACAACCAATTGCAAGATAGTCTTTAAGATATTAATTTTGTAAATTTATCACAATTAAACTAAATAGATCTTTCAAACAATAACTTGGACTTCAACCAGGTCAGCATTAATTGGACTCCACCATTTCAAATTCAGTACCTTTTGTTACATTCTTGTCTTATAGGGCCTAGTATCCCACTGTCTTAAAACTCAAGAAATCCTCTTTGCCTTAGGCCTCACTAATGGTAACATTTCTGATATCATTCGAAGTTGATTTTGAAACATTATTTCTCGAGTTAATTTCTTAAACTTGTCTAACAATAATATTAGAGGCGAGCTTCCAATATCATTGAATATTACTTCAAAATATATTGAGATTGACCTAAGTTCAAACTTAATAGAAGGGCATCTTCTTCGATTGACGAGTTATGTGACTTCTGCAATATTTTATTATAATAAGCTCTCTAAAGGGATTGAGTGGTACTTAAATGCAAATATGAGAAGTTTAGAAGTACTTGATGTTTCCCAAAATCATCTTTTTCGCAAAATCCCTAAATCAATTTGTCAAATGCCTTCAATAGATGTTCTTGATCTCTCACATAATAATTTTTCAGGAGAAATTCCGGAATGCCCGATGACTATTTCGAGCTTTATAACGATGAAGATTATTTGTCTTACAAATAACAATCTTTGTGATTCAATTCCATATTGAATAGGGAACTTACCAAAGTTACTATCTATGCATATAGAAAATAATAATTTTCAAGGGGGGATGCCATTTCTTGGATGCAACAAGATGTTTATCACTCTTGACATAGGACAAAATAAGTTTACAGGGAATGTACCTTCATGGATTGGAGATAAATTAGTATCGTTAAAGATTTTATGCCTACAATCAAACAAATTTTATGGAACAATCCCCTCTAACCTCTCCAAGTTAAAAGAACTTCAAATCTTAAATCTTGCAGATAATTTTCTTTTAGGGAAATTGCCTATATCTCTAAAGTTTCTTAATTCAATGACTAAATCAAACAAGAGGCTTAAACCTAATATTCCTTCAAAATTTGGTCCTTTTGAAGTTATTAAATTTAGAAATATAATTGTCTTAAATTCATTGATGATTTATATAAAATGACATATACCATAAATATACTTTCTCTTGTGAAAATTATGGATCTTTCTTATAACAATCTCATTGGAGAAATTCCAACTGAATTAAAGAGCTAGGATGGGTTAATAAGTTTAAATTTGTCAAAAAAATCAATTCAAAGGGCATATACCATTCAATATCTGTGCTATGCAAAGCTTAGAAAGTTTAGAACTCTCGAGAAATCACTTATTTGGAGAAATTTCAAAGATCATTTTAAAAATAAGTGGATTGAGCCATCTTAATTTATCCATCAATAAACTATCTTGTAAAATCCCAGTGGGGACCCAACTTGACTCCTTTGATGAATCAAGTTACTTTGAAAATCCTGAGCTCTACGGAAACCACTCAACAAGACTTGTGAAGGTGATCAACATAATATTCACAATAAAGGAAGTAATTCTCATGTTGATGATGAGGAAGATTTTGTTTTGTTTCTTAGCATGGGTCTTGGTTTTATTGTTGGGCTATGGAGTATAGCAAGGATCTTATTGCTCTAAAGATCTTTTGCAACAACATATTTTCAATTGTTTGATAATATAATAAATAATATTTATCTATTTATTATTATAAAAATGAATTAATGGTTTTATCGATCGATGTAGAAGATGTAATTAAATAATATGCTTTGACTTAGACATGAATAGCATTTGTGATCCCAATATGTAATATAAAATGTTGTAATAGTATTTGTGATTTCCATTCTGTTATCATGTTTATTGTTTTAAAGATACAAATACCCAAAATATAAATGTTTATTTACTGTAAAAATATAATGAGTTAAATGAAGAAATATACATGAATGAGCCTCCCACTTACTCTTAAGAATTTATAACTTTACTATTATGGTTGTTTTCTATGAGAAAAAAAAATGAAGGAACCATCGAGAATTTATATATTATTTCAAGTCATAATTGATGGTTGTTAGCAAATATCTATTTTTTTATATTTTTCTTATTTTTGAAATATTAAGTAATATTATTTTCAAATTAGGGTACTTATATGGTTTAATTTATATAATACCTTTAAGTCCGTATTTACAAGTGAGTGTATTTTTATTATTTTTAAATTTGGTGTATATTGAAGGTAAGTTAAGAATCAGAGAAGAAAATTAATATGCTGGTGGATGGCAAAAATTTGTTAAACTTAACAAGGATAAATTATCTCCTAAGTATGTTTAGCATGAAGACTCAAACAATATTCAAAAAGCCTTATATTTAAATGCATTAGTGGAGGAATCACAAAGCAAGCAAACTATAAAACATAAAATTATTGAAAAAGCAACAATAACTACAATTTTATCCTTTTCTAACATGAAACAATAAGGAATATAAATCGATTTTCATATAACTAAAAAGAATAAATAAAATTCTTTAATTTCACCTCATTGTTTTTACAATTTCCCAAGGCTTATAAATATACATATTTTATTACAATATTTTTATTCATTTACTAAGAAAATTCTATAAATTTGATCCCAATAAATAATTTTGTACGAGCTCTCAATAAGATGCCAATGCTTTTATTTTAATTTCTAATGGGTCATTATATGAATTTAAAGAGAGTAATTATAATTTTTTTTTGTACAAACTCAAAAATATGCTCATTCAATTAATTGCTACCACCATCACCTACCTATGAATTGTTCTGTCTAAGTAGGGATTGGGTCGGTCTATCGAGTCACCCATGATAGATATTATCATATACTTAATTTTTATCAAATGAGGGTGTAACATATAATTTATAAGAATAAGAAATATTCTACAATAAAAATTATAGGGAATTTGTGATGAACTTAGCAACTAAATTTGATTCAATAATCAATTATTTATGATTGGAATAATATAAAGATGGGACAAATAGCCACAATATCTTCTCCCAATTTATATCCAAACCCCTAGCTAACCCTATGGCTTTCTTGCTCAATCTCCTGACCCAACCTAGCAACTCCACTTCTTCTTATGCGTTGACTCACTGCAATAGTGAACGATTCTTTCATTTGTGCGGCACATCTTTCTTCTCTTTTGGCATGTGAAGATTTTCTCCCAATATATTTTATCACTTTTGATGCACATCAATGATAAATGATTAATAATTTATTACATTTTATATGATGAAATATATCATTTATCATTATTAAGGATAGACAGAAGAGTGTTCTATCATGGAGCATTGTGATGATTCTCTCTTTTGTGCCACACATCTTTATTTATTGTAATTTATATAATGAAATATATCTTTTATCTTTTGATGGTAAAAAAAGGCTTGACTTATTTATATCAATTCTTCCATGTCCCTCAATGCATGTGTTTTAAATTTTCTAGAAAATGATATGTTGTTTTTTATATGATTACAATTTAAAATAAAGAATTAAAATTCACACCTTAGCTCTCATTGTATTTAGACCTTGCCTCTCATAAAGTTGAGACATTATCAATTTTAACTGGACCATTGCTCATATCAAAGGTGAGGACTGGCCTTTATATGCCACATCATTCATTCCATCGCTATTTCCCTTGCAACACTCGCAATACTTGTGTTTGACTAGCATTTACTTCAATCACACAAGCATCCCCAAGTCTATAAGTTTCCTCACAATTTTGAGATATCTCGAGCTCTCTGATATGAGGCTATATCGACGTAATTCTACTTCATCATGGAAACTTGACAAATCATTACCATTCAAAATCAGAGCTATGCAAAGCTTATAATGTTTAGGTCTCTCAAAGAACCATTTCTCAGAAGTAATACTAGAGAGCAAGGTGAATCTTAAGTGGATTAACTCATCTCAATTTATCCTACATTAATCAACTATCCGTTATAATTTCGATTGGGACCATTTTGACTACTTTATACTTTATAATTGCATTTTTTAACTAAGGAGAGTAGTGGACTTTTATAATCTTATTTATTTAATAGAATATTTCAATTAGGTTAGGTCCATAGTAAAAATTTTTTAGGCATTTTCATATTAAAAGTTTTGTGTCTTTTCTAAGCTCCTCTTATATGTATGAGTTTGAAATTTTAGTACAAAATTAAATGTTAAGATAAGACTCAAAATGTTTAAATAGCAAGGCTAAGGAAAACTGTGGAGAAAAATTCTTATAGAGGAGTCACCTTCAAATCTATGGGGAAAAAGAAAAGGTAAGACACTATAAAAATTAGTATTAGTAAGATGCCACACAGATCCGCAGATGTACTTATTCAGGTGATTGGATACATCATCAAGGTATAGTGTACTATCTCAAAAGACAAAAAACACCACCCTTTAATGAAACCAATCACCTCAATAAGGACTCCTAAGGACGATGGGTCTGTATATGTACTAGAGATTCTTCACCTACTTTACATGAAAAAGTAAAGCATTTTAAATCGGGTTCATTAAGTTCCTACAGGCAAGCCTTATCATATCCTAAAGGACGGGATCCCTTAGAAAAACTCTCGATTAAGGTAAATGATCATTGCCTTTGAAGATTTTAATCGGAAAGGATTATCAATCGATTGGTTTATATTTGAAGATCAAAACAGGATTGATCAAAAGAGGGAGTTATTATCGAACCCAAAATGAAAGATAAGTAGAAGATGCTCACGATGCTAGGAAACCTAGCGAGTATCTCAAACTACCCTAAAATTTCCCTTTATATTTTGGAAATTGATTTAGTTTGTTTGAGTTGCAAATTTCATTAGAATTTTAGGACTTAAGATTCCTTAACACAAGATTAAGGAAATACCTAAGAGGTGAGAAATTATGCTTATGGCCCACAAAGGAGAAAAGCAACCTTAGAACCTAATCTAGCGAGCTTTGCCGAGGGCCGGAAGCACAACCTAAATCTAAGGAGAAAATGAGTGATTGGTTTGCCTCCACAAGATAGCACAAATCACTCGATAACTTGGACTTACAATCACCTGGGGGTGGCTGCTAACTAACTCCTCCTAAGATTTTAAACACATGTAAAAAAATCTTTATGCTTATGTAAGATAGCTAGGCTGTTATTATTTAGAAAGAGATTAAGTCCTTAGACTCACTCCCTAAAGAGACTAGATCATGTAAAGGGACATGTTTCAAATGACCTAAATCTAATGTAATTCAATTTTCATTTTATTTTAATTTTGGACAATCATTTTTGACTCAGACTAATAGTATTTTTAATGACTAATGCATGAGAAAGAAGATTATTGGCCAAAATCAGTGAAAAAGGAGGAAGTGAGTTTCCACCATGACCCTCAAAGGTCAAGTCGGGTTCTCTGACAAAGGTGGAAATACTTCAATCAAGAGTGAAATAAGATGCATTTGTGCATGATATTATAAAGAAATGCTCATCTAGTTAAGGGGTTGCTAATTCTTTTATTAGATTTTAAACTTAAGCTTTAGGTGAGGTTATGAGTTATTTAATTTTTATTTGAGTTGTTAAGTTAGGTAAAAGATTTATTTTTCCTTAAAGAGCCTAATCCACATCCAGGTCATATATAAAGCAAGGAAGAAACTAGAAAGTTCATGTCACTTAATGCAAAAGCTAAACAAATCATCAATCAATTTGTAAAGCTAATCACAAAAAGAATAAATGGTGGTTTGTGGTCGGGCACCACCACACAAACCCGAAAATATCAAATGTGTAGAACCTCCCCCTTATACAACATAGATTACAAATGAATATTATAATTTAATCAAAGGAATTCATTGTTATGGCTTTATTCTTCTTCTTCTTTCTTCTTTCTTCTTCTTCTTCTTTCTTTTCTTTCTTCTTTTTTTGTTCTTCCTTTGGAAGGTTGAATGGTAGATGCTCCAAGGTTTCACATGGTGCATAAAATAGGATCTTATGATCAATGCTTATCCTAATCCTATAACAAATCATTCTAAAATCCTAATTATACAAATTTTTACATGAAAAGAAAATGTGGAAATCTAACTAACACCTGCAAAACAAAGGTTAGCTAAATCACACCACACAAATCTCAAGTATGTATATTGGACTTATCACCCCACATATGGGTGACTAAGTCCACCTAGCTATGCTTATGCATTTATAAGCAAGCATTTATTTATATTATGATAGCCCCTTAAAATAGAAAAAAGAAAGACTACCATTCATTCTAGAGCATACACCCTAACATCCAATAAAATATATATCACAAAAAATATAACATCAAACCATGCACCTAAACCTAAAGCTAGAAGTGGTGACTTAGGCTAATGTGTGTGCTTTGAAGGTATTTAGCTTGGGCTTTAGGTTCAAATTTTCTAAGTGTGAAGAACATGTTCAACTTAGAGGAGGGTTTCATTTAAGTTGTTTAAGTATTTTGGTTTAGTTTTATTTCATATTTTAATTTCTTGTAAGTGAAACCTACAATTAATTACTAAGTTATGAAGAGAGGGAAAAAGAAGAAAACTTCTATTTTCTTCCTTAAACTAAGTAATTCCTAAGGTAGATTCACATTTTAGTTTCATTTAGGTGAATGTTTTGATTACATATTTTAATTAATCCTAAGTTTAGATAAAATCTAAACAAACCTATTCAAAATGAAAGGAATTTTAAGATTAAATGAAATGAATCAAAATTCACATATCACACATTACTTCATTCTTTTCCCAACATATATAACATGCATATGGATGGACCCTAAGCATATATATACATGCAGATATTTAACACACTTTATGATGCATGCTAAGTAATCCATTTGAAAAATTTAGAAGTTGAATATGCATGATTTTTCTTAAGTAGAAAATTTTTCCTTATCCAAAATTTCACATACATGAAAGTAAGAAAGGCATAAGTGAGTACAGTCATTGTTAACCGAGAGGTGTAAGGTACAAGACCTACTTAGGCTACTTAAAGCTTAAGCAAACCTGGTTGTCTAATATACCACTTTCCTTAAATACAAACATGTATATAAAAGAAAATGAAATAAAAGGAAAATGCAAAAGTTGTTTAATGGATTCATTTTACTTTATGCAATTTATATGCAAACATAAACAACCTTTCTTAGGTGATAGCATAGGGATGATGAATGAATTAAGTAAGTGTTGGGTTCTTTTCAAATGAACCCTACATCTTACTAACTCCTATTCAAATATGCTAACATAAGAAAGAAAGGAAACCTATGCTAAGCATACCTTTATAATATATCACATGCAAGCTTATAATTAAAGTATAAGTAATACTTTCAGATTTGGTATTTGATTTATGTATTATAAAAAAATAATTTGATTTAGTAGTGATAATAGCCACTCATATTTTACTTTAGCCAACACATGCACATTTGACATAAAGTAAACAATTTCATTTTAAAATTTGAAACATGAAATTATGAATGCATGAAATCACATGGCATACAACTTAACATGTTGGGAAAGATCCAAAGCAATGAAAGCATGTAAACAAACTCACTTTACTTAAATCTAAAGACATCTTAAGAATAAGAAAATTTAGAATAAATCAAAGTGAATTTCAAAATAATTTTGTTTAGTTTGAAGTTTGATTTAGTTTGAAAAGGTGAGATGAGTTTGATGTTATCAACCCATTCCCACATGTGTTTAATATTTTTTTTAAATTTTTAGGTAATTAGATTCATTTTTATGTGTTGATTAGGTTAAGGTATGAATTAAGTGGCTTAATTAACCCTTACCTATATCACTTTAGAAGAATTAACTATATAATTATGTGCCAATAAGATGACATAAACCCCATAAGAAATTTAAATTTGCAATGCACATAATAATGAAAAGGCTTAATGCAATTTGGCTCACAATTAAAAGTTAATTAAGCAAAGGGGTTTAGCTCAAGTAATTTCAAAATACCCTTTCACACATATGAATTGGATTTTGATTTCCTTAATTGAACTTAGGCTATTAAACTAAGCATCTACCCAAGGTAGATTAATTAAGTTCGGAACTTTAGAATTTTAGAAATTGATTAAGGGATAATTAATGAATTAACCCTTAATTAAGAGGAGAAAGAGGGGTTTAGGGAATAGCTTAGGGAAATGCCCCAAAATTATTCTATAAACCTCCTACTTACTGGATCTGATCTTAATCAACCCTAATCAAAGGGTGAAACCACTAATCATAACCTAATTATGCTTAATTACATTAGAAGGGTAATTAAGAAAACCATATGCAATTACTCTAATCAAGCCTTCAATAAATCCCAAAAAAATTAAGGGAGGTAGAGGTTATCCCTTAAAACTTACCCAAGAAATTTGGGATTAATCAGAGGTTTAATTAAAGAGTAATTAGCAAAATACACTTTCTAATAAAACCCAAATTTAGAGGAAATCATAATTCAAAACTTATCAAAATTAATTTTAAAATGTTTTAGGTTTAATTATCTATCCATTGGCTTTTATTTCATAGATTTTTGAATTTTGTATAAAAAGTTATGCATTTTTGAAGATGCATGAATTAATTAGGAATTAATTTGGCATTTTAAATAACCCCCAACTAATCCCTAGCTCACGCGATGATGGCAATGGTCGCTTTTACATGCATTGCCGTGAGGGTAACTTAAATGACACATAAATCATCAAAGATGGATGAGGATTCCCCATAGTTTTAAAAGGATAATTATATTTCTAAACAGAATAATCTCAACCGTCCATCTAAAATGTGATGGATGGATGAGATGAGCCAAGTTCTTCCAATCGATGAGACCGTCCATGATCAAGGGAAGATCCAAGCTCGATAGAGCATGGAATCACACAAATTTAACCCACACCATCTAAACAGAAATAGCAAATCCAATGATCATGATGAGGTGTTTCTTTCACAAAGCTCCACACCATTGAGTTTAGTGATCAAAAATTCCACCTTGAGGTGATCACCCGAGATCGATGAGGTAGTTTCAGGTGGAGCAAGTTGAAATTTAGCCTTGGGATTGAGTGGATCACCAACCAACCTTGCTTGGGCTTTAGCTTTGATTGGAATTGATCCTTCCTCTCTGGGAACTCCAAGCTTGAAAGCTGACATAGCTCCTAATGAAGTGAAAAGCAGGAATGAAGTGAAGTGGTTCAATTCCTCCCCTATTTTGCACTGCAAAATCGAGAAAGAAGAATTATAATCCTCTCTAAGAAGCTTAGGAGTGCTCTTTGATGATTGCTCTAGGTTCCTAGAATTCAATCGATAGAGAGTGAATCAAGATTTCATTGAATTATGGGGAGTATATCTCCCATGGGTGGGATGACCTCCTTGTTTTTGATCCAATTGAGGTTTAGGGCTTTTGCACATGGTCGGTTTGATCGAGTGGATTGCCAACCTCCCATGTGCATCAAATTTGAGCTTAGTGGGGAGTTTGAAAACTCAATTTTGAGCTAGGTGGTTTGGTCTGGGATCAAATGGGCAACCCAAACCCAGGTTGGGTGCACCACTCATCTAAGTCCCCTTGAGCTTTTAGGAAAGCCTCAAGTGATTGTGAAGAGGGTATGACCAAATACCCATGGGTTAGCCAAAATTTGTTCTATGGCCTAGGGTAGGATGGTCATTTTGCTATTTTTCCACTTTGGACATGTTGGGTATGTGGAGAAACGAGGTTTGGCCAAGTTTCATTGGATTTGGAATCATTTGATAGGGTTTGGCTCATGTTGACCCATTTAGGTCAAAATGGGTCAATTTGGGTCAAGATGACCAATTGGTCAAATTGGGTCAATCTAAGGGTTGGGTAAAGTTCATATGACCATTTGAAATTTTTGGCTGGTTTGGTTTGACTCAATTTGGTATATATTTGATTTTGGCTCATATGACTTCACCTAGGTCAAATGGGTCAAGTTGACCTATTTCACCCATTTGACCTATTTGAGGTAGGTCAAGGTAGGTTTAGGTTAGGTTAGTCATATGGAGTGGATTGGTATCTTTGTTTCCAATCAATTTGTTAAGTTCATTTTGGCTCAACATGACCCCTTTAGTCATGTCTAAGGTCAATTGGGCTAGTTAGGTCTAGTTGGCCAATGAGGCTTTCAAGTTCCACAAGTGATTTGGAATGGAATTGACCCATTGGTTTCAATTTGGCTTAGAGTTTTGACACATTTTGACCCTTTAGGTCAAAATGGGTCAACTCAAGTGGCCAATTGGGCTAGTTAGGCTCAAATGGCTTTCAAACATAGGTCATGAGTGAACTTAGATTAATGGTTTCAATTAATTTAGCCTATGGTGAAATTTAGCTATGTTAGGTTTCATTTTAGGTTAAGTGTTGAGGTTTGACTTGGTTTGACCCAATTTGGTTGATTGATCATCCCATGATGATTGTTGATCATGATGAGAAGGATATATGAGTTTGGTTCAATCCAGTTTGGTTTGGATCAAAAGTTGGCTCATAAGGTACTTTAGGTCAAGTGAGCCTAAGTGGGTCAAATGGCTTCAAAGCTTGATTTGAAGTTGATTGATCTTGTATATGGACTTATGATTGAAATATAAATCCATTTACAAGTGGTTTGAAGTCAAATTTTGATCCATTTGAAAATTTCATATTCAAAGGAAGAATAAAGGGTCTTGGGTTTGATTTTGATTTGATTTTGATTGATGATTGAAGTTTGATTTATATATGAGCTCATGATTGTAGGGATTGATTGAATCATGAGAAAATCAAAGTTTGGCTTGATTTGAAAGTGATTTGACTAAGTTCAAGATTTTGACTTGAAAGGCTTAGATTGATTTTGAATTGATTTGAGTTTGATTTTGGAATTGGTTTTGATTGTTTGAATTTATATTTCATTTATATATGTGAATATAAATGAGAATATAAATGGATCATGAGAAAATTTCAAGGATTTGAAGTGGTTTAATCATAAGTTAAATCCATTAAAGGAAAAAAGATTTAAGGAAATTTTTAAATTGAAATTTAATTTTTGAATTGATTTGATTGATTTATATTTATATTTCATTTATATATGAGAATATAAATGAGAATATAAATAAGTTTTGAGAAAATCCCATGAGTTTGAAATGGTTTGATCATGATTTAGGTTAAATCCATTAATGGAAAATTAAGGGATTTAAGGGAATTTCAAAGATTTTAAATTTGGAATTTAATTTTTAAGTTGGATTTAATTGATTTATATTTATATTTCATTTATATATGAGAATATAAATGAGGATATAAATAAGTTTTGAGAAAATCCCATGATTTGAAGTTTGATCAAGGTGATAAGTTTTTTGGAAAATTAAAGGACTTAAGAAAATTTTCATGAATTGATTTGGAATTTTGAATTTGATTTGATGAATTTATATTTCATTTATTTATGTGAATATAAATGAAAAAAATCTCAAAGATTTGAATAGGTTTGATCATGATTTTAAGTCCTTAAAGATGGACTGAAAATTTGGACTTAATTTTTTGATTGATTTTGATCATTGCTTTCAATCATGGATCTCAATCATGGAATTGAATCATGGAATTGATTTGAGTTTGAAGAAAAATCAAATAGAATTGATTTGGAGTTTGACTTGAAAGAAGGAAAAGTGAGGAATGGTTTAAGCTAAGGGTAGATGGTTTTCCTAACACCCCTAAGGCATAACCTATTCCTATGGCTAACTCTTCTAAGTCTCTAGGCGAGTGTCCACCTAATCAATAGATGTGTCTTAAGACTAAGAACTCTTAAAGTCTAAGAGAAGTCCTATGTCTAAGATGGAGGTTGAGAGCTCATTCTAAAAATGAGGTCAACAAAGGGTGCCCAATAGGTGTGGTGTGACCGAAGGAACACCGACATTGGTGTTGACCAAATGATCAACAACACCGAGATCACAAGCACTAAATAATCTATCCTTAACCCAAGGAAAAGAAAGAATCGAGCTTAGTGCAATGTGGCTCTACTTATGTCCAAGACATAAGAGAGAGAAGAAATCCACTAAGGGATGAGTGTGAACCTTCCACTAGGGAAGCAGGTTCAAGTCATCCACAAGAGGATGAAAGATTTGATTTGATTCTCACTGAGGAGAAAAAGATTTGATTAAGTTATACTGAGGAAGAGGGTTGAATTTGTTTCAAATTTTGTTAGGTTTGAATTTTGAGATGAACCCTGTTGGTTTGCAATGGGTTACGCTAAGTAGAAGCCATGGGGGCCAAGACCTAACTCAGATTTACCAATCCAAAGGGGTAGTCTACTAAGCACATAGCAGGACTAGCCAACCAAAGGGATGCCTTTCGATGCATATACTAGGAAGAAAGCGTAGTAGACTTACATCCTCCAAGTGGACTGGGGTAATCTATTGGCAAATAGATTGAACCCAACCTAGACTATTGAGTGAATGCATTGGGGACTTAGATCAACTCAAAGATAGTCAAGATTGATTTCATTTTTAGATTTTGTTTATTTTTATGATGGATCCCATAGGTGATGAATCAGTATGAGGCCATGGAAGCTACCTAACTCGATTTATCAATTCAAAGGGAGCAGTCTACTGATTACAAGGTAGGACTATCCAACCAAGGAGAAATGCCTTTTGGTATACAATGGTCAAGTCTTAAGAAGAAAGCATGGGACTCATCTTCTAGAGACAAGAACCATTGGGTGATCAGCTTTGGGCAACAAATCAAACCCACCTAGGTCGACTATTGAGTGAATGCCACTGGGGACTTAAATCTCAAGATAGTCAAGATTAATTTCATTTTTAATTTGTTTTGATGGATTCTGTGGTTTGATGGATCAAAGAGAAGGAGCTTATAAGCCTAGACCATCTCTATTTACTTGAACCAAAGGGAGTAGCTTCTACGATGGGAGAACTATCCAACCAAAGGAGTGCCTTTCGTTTGCAATGATCAATTGAAGGGAAGAAAGCTCGGGGACTCACATCTTCCACTAGAAAAGACCACTCGGGTGATGGTTGCTTTGGGCAACAAATCAAACCCGACCTAGGGCTGCCTTTGACAATCATGCTAGAAAGAATGCATCATAGTCTTATATCTTTCAAAGTGAATGACCGGTAACTGCTATGGAAAATAGATTGAACCAACCTAAGGGCGACTACGGAGTGAGTACCGACCCGGGGATTTATCTCAACTTAAGTAGTCGCAATTCTATAGGGAGTTCTATGACACACCCTAAATAGGATGCTTGGGAAAAGGGGCCCTTTGGGGCTTGAATTCCTAATCCACAAGAAAAATTTATTTATTTGGGTATTAGTGGAGAATTTGTGAATCCCCGAAGTTCAAACCAGTGGGTGGTTTGTGGGGAAATCCATCATCCAAAAGTAACCGGTAGTGTCTAAATGGGGTCGCAAAGGACTTGATCCAAATAGAGTGCCCATAGGGATGGGGTGGGGCTTAATCCAACAAAGAAATGACATGACATGGCTAGTATATCCAATAGGTATTCGTCCAACTCAAGGAGAAAGCATGGGACTCATACCGCCAAGAGTGGTGTACTCACAGATAGCATAACATCAACCAACCTATGCTATTTGTAAATAATGGAAAGAAAGCTGGACTCACATCCTATAGGAACTCTTGGATAGTCATCTTCGCCTGTTATCGACCTAGGTGATTACTTGAGTGAATGCCACTGGGGACTTAACTCAAAGGTAGTCAAGAGGAAAGGAGCCTCTGGGAAACTTATCCTAACCCTTAAATATTCTCATCCTAGTTAGAGCATGATAGCTAGTTCAAGAAGAAAACATGAGGACTCACATCTTCTTAAACAAAGTCAACCATGAGGTAGCTTACTGGCTGGGCAGTGAAGACTACCATACTAATAAGGTGCTCGTTGGTTTGCAATGATCAAGTTAGGAAGAAAGTGCAGGGACTCACATCTTCCAACAAATGACCACTGGGGTGACATACTAGCTAGGTAGCATGTAGACCTAGAGCTAATGAGTGAGTGCCAGGGCTTGCTACATCAAAATAGCTGAGATAAAAGATTTGTGTTTGTTATTTGTGCATGTGTAAAAGGAATAGATGCCTGGGGACTCTTACACCTACCTTAAAACACAGGGGAATTATGAAATGATGCCATGGATGGAACAAATTCCACTAAGAAAGGATGCTTGGGTTCTCTCACACCTAACTTAGTTATGCTAATCAAAATAGGATGCCTCTCTAGTTCTCTTACACCTATTCTAATAGCATCGAGATTGTGTTTGTGTTGTGAAAGAGGGATAGATGCCAGGGGACTCTTACACCTACCTAAACACGTCATGTGGATTCAAGACAAGCAAACAATACTTCGAAAGAAGAGAAGATTTGATGAATGGAATCAAATTTTTGTTCTTTTATTAATGATTATTTTCAAACATGATTTATTTCATGGGTAATATTTCTTTAGATAGAGCCCATTAATTGGAAGCATCGGGTGTTCCCCTTTACAATCAATAAGTGATAAGATCCTCCTTGGTAGGCCTTCTATGACATGGGGCCTTCCCAAGTGGGTTCAAACTTGCCTCCCATCTTTCGATGGGCAACAATTGGTCTCCTTAGGACTAACACAAGTTCTCTACTAAAGACCTAGGGCGGACCACTTGTTGTGAGCTTGAATCATTTTGGCCTTGTACAACTGAGGTTTTGGCATCCTGACCTCCTCCAAACCTTCGAGCTCTTCTAACTAACTTTGCATTCTCTATAGTGATCTTGTTACCCAATGCTATCCTTAGTGATGGGAGTTGAACTTCTAAAGGAAGAATGGCTTTGACCCATACACTAAGGAAAATGGGTAGAGTTGGAGTTCAGATGTGGTAGGCACAAGGCTTCAACCAACCGTTCCACTCATTTGTTATCATCAAGAGTCTTCTTTAGAGATGAGAGTTTTGTTGAATGCTTCGCTAAACCATTAGCTCTAGTGGTAGATGGAGTATCTCCAATCCATGTCTTCGGAAAAAGCTTGATCTTCATGCTTTTGAATGCTACCATCGGATATAATTCATTGAGGCACAACCTATATGATATGGTTCTAAAAATTGAAGCACATGGTGAGTGACCTCGAGTGGGATGGCTTCGCCCACTTGGAAAAGTAGTCATGGTAGCTAAGATGAATCGATGCCCCTTGGAAGAAGGAGGATCGAGACCTACAATGTCCCCAACACTCAAATGGCCATGAAGCCAATGTAGGGTGTAGAATGTTGGTTGGTGGAGGACACCGACCGAATCATGGCATCTCCTAGCTATCCATGCAGTGATCATCGAAGGCCAGTATCCAAGTCTTTGATCTTCATCTTCATCTTCGACGGATTGATGAGCTCCACATAGACCTGAATGTACCTCGGTTATAATGCCATGGGCTTTGTCTAAACATAACATTTGGTCAAAGGACCACGGCACAGGGTGCCATCAACAAGAGCATAGGAGAGAGCTCCCCAATGGGCTTGTGATTTCTCTTGAGGTAGTTTGCTGTTCAAGTAATCTATGAATGGCCTCCAATCTAGCTCCTCCATTTTGGCAATGACAACCTCCCTTCAAGAGAAAGTCTCGAGTTCAATCAATAAACAAGACTTGTCTATTTTGGACCCTATTGAAATGGACTCATCTCGCCAACTCTTTGGCAAGTTTACCAAGGCATCTGCTACTTCATTCTCGCTCGGGAACCTTGTAGATGGTGACTTGAATGGGCCAATTTCATGGTATACTCGAAGTAAAGATGAAGCCTGGGCTTGAGAACCTGGTAGGACCCGGCAATCTGGTTGATGACCAACTGAGAATCCCCAAAGATGTTGATACTCTTGACACTGATAGTGATGGATAACTCCAAACCACCAATCAAAGCCTCATACTCGGCTTCGTTGTTAGTGCAAGGGTTGGAAAGATAGTATGAGAATCTCATCACATCATAGTTTGGAGTTAGAAGAACTATTCTACCTTTCCTAGAGATCATGGTGCTTCACCTTTAAGAAAAGAAGCACCATCAAAATACATCTCCCATCAATTGCCGCCTCCCCTAAGTTCATGATTTGTTCATCGGAGATCATCACTAAGCGAGAATCAAAGTGGGTGTGTGCTAAGAAATCTAGTCTCCCTTTTACCGCATGAGGGTACAAATGTGATATCAAACATGAGAGTATCATGGACCAATGAGCCAAACATCACATTGGCCATGTCATGAGGTACACAATGGATTGGTTCTTGAGATCAAGTTCACCTTATGAGAAAGCATATAGTGTGTTTTGAGATGCAAAGATCAAAGGCAATGTTTCTCAATAGGTGGATAGTTTGGATCAGATGATGGTTGAGAGAGAGCTTTCCTTCCCATCATTGGTTTGGGCCAACGAGCAGAGAGTCATCCAATGCAAATTATGGGCTCGTGATATCGCTAGAAGGCAGCTTCACCAAGTACTCTTTGATGTCTTCAATGTTGTCACTTATCATCCCACTTGAACTTGGCATCCTTTTTGACAAGTTCTGAGAATGGTTTGCATCTCTCTGATAAGTTTGAGATAAAGCATCTTAGATATGCCAGCCATCCTTGAAAGGATCCGAGTTGAGTTAAACTCTTAGGAGGTGGCATTTCTAAGATAGCTTTAATCTTTTCAGGATCTATTTTTATTCCTGTAACAACAAACCCCAAGGAATTTCTTGAATTGCACAGTGGGATTCATTTTGAGGTTATATTATCTTAACCATTCAAAACTACTCAAGTCAAAGAGATGGTCTTCTTTTCTAAACTTTTTGACTACTAGATCATCAATGTAGCACTCAACTGATGATGGATGAGTTCATTGAAGATCTGAGTCATGACCAGCTGGTATGTAGCACCAGATTTTAAGGAAAGGCATGACCCTATAAGAAGATTTCGATGGTTTGAAAAAGTAGTGTTTTTCATCTTGAGACATCTTGATTTGGTTATAGCGATGACCCATCCATGAAAGAGAAGACATGAGATGAGGCAATGTCCACCATTAATTCTAGTGTATTGCTAAACTCATCCATGGGACATGTCTTGTATAAGTCCCTAAGCTAGATGCAAATACAAATTTGGCCATTCTTCTTCTTAATTGGGATGACACTAACGGTAGGATATTTTTCTTCCACGATGAAACATCGATCAATTTCTTGACTTGAAATGACATGTTGTTTTAATTTGCATGCGTCTAGGAGCTTGCTTAATAGGGTAAGTTAGGGATTATTGCTAGCTTGTGGACTACTACATGGAGATAATCATACATTTCTTCATAACTCCATGTGAAGCAGTCTTTAAACTCAGTCAATAGCTAACTAAGTCATTGGTTTCTTCTTCATTCAATGAAGCGATGTATGTCGGTGTGGATTTTCTTCTCCACAGGTTGATTTCTTTTAAGCTTGATTATTGAATGAATCTCCTCTTCAAATTGGCGTGCCTCTTTGACTTGGAGATCATGGATCATCAGTTTCTAAACACACATTCTCATAAGAGTTGGGATGTGTGAGAAGAACCTATTTTCAAATGGTTGGTAACAACTAGGCAATAATCTTTGTCATCGTGGACCTTGTGAATCCCCAGTCCTGCTCTTGATTATGCTTCCACTTTTGTATTGTTCCATTAATTCTTTAAAGTATCTTCCTCAAGTCTACATCTCGGACTTGAGGATGATGAAAAAGAACCTCTTCTTTGTGTCACTTTGGAAGACTTAGGGACTTCCTTAACTACTAAACCTTCAACTTTTAAGATGTAAGTGAGGTAAGAGCTAAGGTTCCCTTGTTGCTAATAGTTTCACATAAATGAATACTTTGCTTTGCTTGGAGGCTGGTCTTCATCTCAGGATCAAAAGTCACCTCAATGGAACTTGAGGGTTGGCTGGTATACTAATCACATTGGACTCATCCTCAAAGCGATTCCAAGTCTATGTGAATAGTAGGGGTACTCTATGAACTAGACAACCTCTATTGGTGAAGAAACTAGGGGTCTCCCCTCTGGAAGCGCCTCTGTTTCTCACTCTCTACACTGGAGGTTGAGCCATTCCCCACATGTCCATATGATGGAATGAACGTGGGTGGAATGTGATATCTGATCCACTTCTTCTTCAATTCCCCTTTCTTTGTTACTTGGACTTTTATTTTTTCTTTTCATTTTCTTTTATCTTTTCTTTTTCTTGATTTTCTTTTTTCTTTTGCATTTGGATTTGAATTTTTCCAAGTTCACGAGAAAGGGTGTTTTGAGGAAGATAATAGTAGCATCCTCATAAATCTCAACCTCTCTAAAGAATGGCTTTTCATCCCCATTGACAGTATTCAATTCCATCTTTTTGAACTTGATGCATTGATGAAGGGAGGATGGAAGATGTTGTATCAAGGCCTACCAAGCAAAGCAATGAAGATTCAAATCAATGATGTAGAACTTGGCTTTAGTCTTCCTCATCTCCAATGGTAACACTATGGAACCTAAAGCACTCACCTTGATCATTGAATCCTCTCAACATCATCTATCTCCGGAGAGATGTCGATCTTCAAATAGGCAAGGGTCTTTAGACTCATGTAATTTCGATGCACTAAATCCATGAGAACCATGGTGAGTGAACTTTTCCATCATATAATGTATAGAGGCGGTTGTGCTCCAAGTCCCCTAGTAGAAGGTCTTCATCTGAAGGTGATCCCTTGGGCTTCTTTTGCAATGTGCTTCCTCATGGTGGTCGGTGAGCTAAGCATATTTAGGATCAAGGAGGCCTTGATTAGTGATTCTCATCTCTTTGGATAAGACAAGGGCATCATATATGCTTAGCTTAGATGGACAACTTTCTTAGATGAGAAAGGATGTTGTAGTCCACCTTGGTGATCTTCCATAAGCATATCAAGGGTGGATCATGGAAGGGCTTCTCGATCTTGTACCAATGACTTGTTTCCCTAGAACCTTGCCTCTGGAGGTTGACTTGATAATCTCTTGAGGAGGCAAGGTGGTGGCAAGTTCTACCACACTTCAGGCTCTCTGACTTCTCTATGGGACTCTCAGTCATGATTCCAAGTCTATCTCGAGGTGAACCCATAGTATTGAGTTGGAAAGTTCAACTCGAATCGAAGAGGAAGATCATGTTATAGTTAATTAGACTTGAAGAGTTATCGTTAGGAATAGAAGAAGACAGCTCATCAAAAGAGACACAGATGTAATTCAAATTAGCTTTATTCTTCAATTTCTTGGAAGTATTTGGAGGTACAAAGTAGAAATCAAGTAGAGTGAGTGGAGTAACAGATTTGATACCATTATCTGCAGATACAAGAGTTCTACTAGTAGAAGAAACAAAAGAGTAGAAATGGTAGAAGTCATGGTGTGGAAGGCTATGAATGGAGGCTGGCAGGTGGTGGTGCTAAAGGGCTATCAGGACACATGTTGTTGCTACTTGCTTTGAGCTCCCACTTTCCTAGTTGGCAGCAACTTTCAAACCTTCCTTGGTGTTGGAGGTTTGGTGACTTCAGAGCAAAAGCTTCTTGATCTTGAATTATTTTCTTAGAGGTTTTAGACAAATGTCCCAACCTTCTTTGGTTTTGGTAGGATCACTTGTATCCCGGATTACCTAATAGAACTGGAAGGTTGTTCCACAAGGTATTCCTTTGGGATAACTATAGCAGTCTTGAAATTGTGTTCAAAGTCCTTGAATGTGAAGCAATCCTCCAAAATGTGGCCTAACATATGGTAAGGGAAAAGTTTGGATCATGACTTTTGCCTACTTCCTCAGTCTCTAGGCTGGTAATAAAATCAAGTTTCTTTAAGAGATTCTTAAAGATTTTCTTGATTACCTCCCTCTTAAAAGAATAAGGTTTGTTTAACTTATCTAAAAAGTAGGTGGACCATAGCGCGGATATGCATGCTTGTTGGTGGTATGGTGAGGCGTTGGTTGTCGTAGGCGTGGAGGCTGGTGGAGGCTGGCTACCTCGTGGTGGCAAAGGAGGTGGAGGCTCTGAGGTCATGGTCTCTGATCTCTAGGCTACTTCCCCTTCACCTCGCTCCAGTTTCTTCTCATAGACCTTTTGGGATTTTTTTCTTGCAATCTAGAAAAGCTGTTTGGCCTCTCCTTGTAGACTAGCACTTGTTGATTAGCTTCTCAAATATCTTTTTATGAAGCCCTTAAGCATAAGGAAGGCGAGCCATGGATATTCTTCAAGAGAATCTCAATGGCATGTTATTAGAATAGTTGTGGTTCACACTTCATACTCAGTTACATATGATGGAGAATATAATCAACAAGTGACTCATAGTGTTGTTGGGCTACAACGATCATCTGATCACTGAGCTCAAATCTCTTGATGAAGAGTTGCTCTAACTTCGACAAATATCTTTATTATTGACCTTTACCAATCAAAGCAATACCTAGGCTCTTGACAGAGTCTAAGAGTAAAACATCGGCACCACTGCGTTGCCACTGAAGTGAGCTATGTATGTTTCGTTCCACGCCATCAAAGCTTTTGAAGGAAGGAGGCATGAAACCCTTGGGATCTTGGATAGCATCAATTCCTTAGGGTCTACCCTTTGGGCAGATCCTCCCTCTTGAGCCAAAGCTTCCTTCACTTGCTCAACCATGGATTTTAGATCTTTTTCATGTATGGAGGTACTTTCCACTACCTTCCTATACATGATAGTGCTACCTTGCTCAACAGGAGGTAGAGTCTTAACTGGGTCTAAGACATGCACTAGCTTAGCCTGACTGACATTGATTGTACTAGGATGAACTGGAGGCTTGTTTCGAAACTTGCTGCTACTAACAAGTCCTAATTGTGCCATCCCATCAATCTGCTCATCTTTTGCCTTCTTCTTGTTGGAGGTGATGGGCTGATTCTACAGTGTCTCCTTGATCAACCTCATCACCTTCCATGGCGTTGATCCCAAGAGAACCTCTAGTGTATGCATACTCTGAATCCCCATCAAGTCATCTTCATTGGGATCAAGGACTCTCTCTTCATCGGACTGCATAGATCTCCTTCTTCTCCATAAAATATTATGCAACTATCTCATCTAAGGATCAATCTAACTCAGTACAAATTGGGTAAATAGTGTGATCACTATCATGCATTCAGAGGACCTCAATCTCGCCTTGGAGAATCAATCATACAAATTGGCTCACTAGAAGAATGATACTCTTGCTAATGGTTGTAATAGGGTAACAATCCTAGGATGATCCTCACCACTGCTAACTACGTCATCTGGAATATCTATAGCTATCACCATCTCCATCTGTATGGGTGGAGTTGGTGAAGGAAAGACCATGATGCTTTGAGGTTGCCACTCCTTTGCACCACCAGGGTAGAAGGTCGGCAGAGAGCTTCGACCCTAATGGGTGGTGTAGGAGGAGTAGGATCCCTTAGTTGGCAGGATCACCAGCAGGTACATTTTTCCCCGATGTGGCCTTCATGGCCTTAGATGGAATGGGGAGATCTGAAACCTACATGGCGATGGTGGACGTGGGGTAGAAGTGGGTGGAGACATCGACTCTCTGTGCAGGAATTAGCCTCTATGGTGTGGTCCCGAGGAGAATACTATCGTATGGTCGGTAGAGTGTGTGGAAAATCAACCAAAGAGAAGTGGCATTGATGGATCTCTCTCTCTAGTAATGTGATGTATGGGCCTCATGGGCCCTCTCTTGATAATGTCTCCCTACTGTGGGGATAACATATCAAAATTACGGGTACCGGACTCGCATCCTTATACTCCTGCAGCAAAGAATGAAGCGGAGGTGTATGACCTCCTACTCTAAAACTGTACAAATGCACCAGGAGGAGGCGATGAAGCGATCCTCGACATCTCTCTGATCAGAGAGGATGAAACTAGTTTTTTATAAAGTGGTGAAGTGATCATGGGAGACTCATCCATGGTGATGCTCCTAACTCTCTATCTGGTGTGGAATTTGACCATGGGTTCTTGTTCTATGTTGGGTATGAGTAGGGAGGGAGTGTGAGCTAGACCCATACTCAAATGTTGGGGAGGCAAGCCCTAAACGAGGAGCCTTACCCTTGAGGAATTACAATGGTAGGTGTGCACCATGAGCAAGAGCAACTCTAGGATGAAACTGGCACTGGGAATCTTATTCTGTACTAAAATAGCTGTGGTATGCGCATAACTTTCCTCTTCAATGAGAAGATATCTGAATCATATGGTAAGTCTATCCTGATGACCGACTTCTACTCGATCACCTTCTTCCTGCTGATTGTGGTGAGGGGAATGCCCTCACAAGTGATCTTGGGCCCCTCAAATCCCCAGCCAAAATGGATCAATGGGTATATGGTCAGGGAAGTCGTGATCTAAGCTAGATCCATACATGAGGGAAAGTAAAGACAAATTTTTGAGAATTTGCACTAGTAAGAACTAATAATTGCCTTGACTAAAGAATCTACAATGAGAAAGGAACTTGTATCAATTTTCTATCTCAATAGATTTTGAATTTTTAAATTTTGAAAATTTGAACCAACATCCAACAACTTGGAAGTGTTAAGTGGTGTTCAAATAGATTTGAAGAGATTGATTGAAAGAGGAATTTGAATATGAATCCAAACTTCAACAAATTTAGGTATGTTGAAATATGGATTCAAAATTTTGATAGGATGCTTCCATAGGTTCATTGATGTTTTGAATTTGAATTTTTGATTTTGAGGACCCTTTCCTTTAACAAATTTGGGTATGTTAAAGTAAGGGTCAAATGATTTTATTTTGTTTTATTATTTTGGAATTTTACTTAGCAAATTTAGGTATGCTAAGTGAAGTAAAAGTGATTGTTTCTTTTTGAATTTGTTTTGTTTTGATTTTGGAAAATTTTGGAATTCTTACTTAGCAAATTTAGGTATGCTTAGTGAAGAATCCAAGTGTATTTTGTTTAATTTTGAAAATAGGATTCTTAGCAAATTTAGGTATGCTAAGAAAATCTAAGTGTTTCATTTGTTTGGAATGTTTTGATTTTGAAAAGGGTAGGATCCTTAAATTTGTATGCTAAGGGGATCCTAAGGTGTTCATTTTGTTTTGAATGATTGAAAGTGGAAATTCAACTTTAGCAAATTTGGTATGCTAAGATGAAATCCCACTTGGTTTTAAAATGGAAATTTCACTTAGCAAATTTGAGTATGCTAAATGAAATTCCAAATGGTGTGTTTAAAATTTTGATTTGTTTGATTTTGAAAATGGAAACTTCTCCTTAGCAAATTTGGTATGCTAAGGGAAGTTCAAAGGTGTTTGAAAATTTTGATTTTGACTTTGGAAACTTTACTTAACAAATTTAGGTATGTTAAATAAGTTCCAAATATTGTTTGAAATTTTAATGATTTTGATTTTGATTTTGGATTTGGAAACTTTACTTACAAATTTGATTATGTTAAATGAAATTCCAAAATGTGTTTGAAAATTTTGATTTTGGATTTGGAGACTTCACTTAACAAATTTGGGTATGTTAGAGGTTCCAAATGTGTTTGAAATTTTGAAATATGATTGTGATTTTGATTTTGAATTTGGAAACTTCATAGTGGTATTATATAAATGAAATTTCAAATGTGTGTTTGAAAATTTTTTTAAATATGATTGTTGATTTTGATTTTGGATTTGGAAACTTTACTTAACAAATCTGATTATGCTAAATGAAGTTCCAAATGTGTGTTTGAAATTTTTTTTTTTTTTTTTGGATTTTGAATTTGGAGACTTCACTTAACAAATTTGTGTATGGTAATTTAGGTTCCAAATGTGTTTGAAAAGTTTTAAAATTTAAATTTGGAGTCTTCACCTATAAATTTGGGTATGTTAAGTGAGATTCCAAATGTGTTTAGAAAATTTTGAAATATGAATGTTGATTTTGATTTTGGATTTGGAAATTTCACTTAACAAATTTGATTATGCTAAATAAAATTTCAAATGTGTGTTTGAAAATTTTTTGAAATATGATTGTTGAAGGTTTATTTTTTGAAAAGGGGACCTCCGTTCAACAAAGTTAGGTATGTAGAATGGAGATCAATTTTATTTTTGAAATGTAAAATTTTTGTTTGTGATTGTTGATTTTTGAAAGAGATGAACTCTAACTTCAAACATATGTCAGATATGTTTAAGTAGGATTTCCTAAAAGATATGTTTATTTTTAGTTGGGAATGAAATTTTCATTTAATAAACTTAAGTATATTAAATGAAGGTGTTCATGTGTGCTTTTTGAACATTTTTATTTTGTTTACAAATGAACTTTCCATTCAATAAGTGTGAGTGTATTGAGATAGAAAAATTCATGAGTGCTTTTTGAAAATATTATGATTATGATTATGATTTTTGGAAAACATGATTGTTCATTTTATTTTGAAAATGAAATCTTCATCAAAGTGAATTGAAAGAAGATTTTCATTTGTGCTTTTGGGAAATTTTATTAGTTTTATTTTTGAAAATCCCTACATGTAACAATTATAGGAATTGTTAAATGCAGGTGATAAAATTTTGTGGAAAATATTTTATTAAGTATATTTTTTGAAAAGGTGCTTTTGAAAAAGCAAAGTTCTTTATGGAAGATTTATTTATTTTAGGATGAACCTTTCCTTATCATGAAAATGGTAAGGAGGAAGTCTTAAAGATGTTTATTTTTTATTAAGATCTTTTCATTTTACCCATTGGAGAACTAGCTGAGTTTTAAGACCAACAGGAATGCGGTCCTAAAACCTAAAGATGTTGGCTAACTCAACTCAAGAAGAAATAAGTTATGGAAAGAAGGATAGTCTTGGATTCATACCAAAGTACAAACCCACTATAGATATTCAAAGACAAGATCATTTTACCAAAGATGGAGAGAGGAACCATCCCAGTGAGTCAGAAAAATTTATGAAGAAAAATTCTTATAGAGGAGTAGCCTTCAAATCTGTAGGGAAAAAGAAAAGGCAAGACATTATAAAAATTTATCTTGGTAAGATGTCACGTAGATCCGTAGATGTACTTATTCAGGTGATCAAATACATCATCAAGATATAGTGTATTATCTCTAAAGATAGAAAACACCACCCTTTAATGAAACCAATCACCTCAATAAGGACTCCTAAGGACGATGGGTAACCAGAGATTCTTCTCCTACTTTACATGAAAAAATAAAGAAGGGTTTATTTTAAATTGGTTCATTAAGTTCCTACAGGCAAGCCCCCATAGTTAGTAATTACATCCTAAGGGGGATCCTTAGAAAACTCTCGATTAAGGTAAATGATCGTTGTCGTTGAAGATTTCAATAGAAAATGACTATCAATCGATTAGTTTATGTTTGAAGATCAAAACAGGATTGATCAAAAGAGGGAGTTATTATCGAAGCCAAAATGGAAGATAAGTAGGAGATGCTCATGATGCTAGGAAACCTAGAGAGCATCTCAACCTATCCTAAAACATTTTGGAAATTGATTTAGTTTGTTTGAGTTGCATTTTTTATTAGAATTTTAGGAATTAAGGTTCCTTAACACAAGATTAAGAAAATACCTAAGAGGTGAGGAATTATGCTTATGGCCCACAAAGGGGGAAAGTAACCTCAAAACCTAAATCTAGGGAGCTTGGCGGTAAAGTACAACCTAAATCTAAGGCAAAATGGGTGATTGGTTTGCCACAGAGAGGACAAAACCACAGCTTGGACTTACAACCACTGGGGTGGTGCCAACTAACTCCTCCTATGATTTTAAATACATGTAGGCAAGTCTTTATGCTTATGCAAGATAGCTAGGCTATTTATTTAGAAAGAGACTAAGTCCTTAAACTCACTCCCTAAAGAGACTAGATCATGTAAAGGGACATGCTTCAAATGACCTAAATCTAATGCAATTCAAATTTTATTTTATTTTATTTTGGACAATCATATTTGACTCGGGCTAATAGGATTTTTATGACTAATGCATGAGAAAAGAATTATTAAAAATCGTGAAAAGGGAGGTGAGTTTCCACCATCAAAGGTCCGTTTCTCGCAAGGTGGAAACTCCAATCAAGAGTGAAATAAGATGCATTTTTGCATGATATTATAAAGAAATGCTCATCCATCTAAAGGTTGCTAATTCTTTTATCTTGATTTTAAACTAAGCTTTAGGTGAGGTTATGAGTTGTTTAATTTTTTATTTGAGTTGTTAAGTTGGGTAAAGATTTATTTTTCCTAAAGATCTTAATCCACATCCGATATACATAAAGCAAGTAAGAAACTAGAAAAATCATGTCACTTAATGCAAAAGCTAAACAAATCATCAATCAATTTATAAAGCTAATCGCAAAAAGAATAAATGTCCATTTGTGGTCGGGCATCACCGCACAAACCCAAAAATATCATATGTGGGTAACCGAGCTCTACCCTTATACAACCCATATTACAAATGAATATTACAATTTAAGCAAATGAATTCATTTTTATGGGAGGCCTTCAAGTTTTATTCTTCTTTCTTCTTTCTTCTTTCTCCTTTTTGTTTCTTCTTTCTTCTTTTTTTCCTCCTTTGGAAGGTTGGATGGTAGATGCTTCAAGGCTTCACATGGTGCATAAGATAGGATCTTATGACCAATGCTTATCCTAATCCCCATAACAAATCATTCCAAAATCCTAATTATACAAATTTTTACATGAAAAGGAAAAGTAGAAAACTAACTAACATCTGCAAAACAAAGGTTAGCTAAATCACACCACTCAAATCCTAAATATGTATATTGGACTTATCACCCCACACATGGGTGACTGAGTCCACCTAGCCTTTCGATTATGCTTAGGGTAAAGCACCCAAGCAAAAGCATTTATATTTTATTTATGATAGCCCCTTAAACACAATCCCTGAGAAAGAATAGTTAGCATGTCTAGCCCTTCTATTCAACATACAACCATACATGCCAACATCATAACAACAAAATATCACAAAATAAAATATAACATCAAACCATGCATCGACTTAACCAGGCTAGAAGTGGTGACTTAGGCTAATGTGTGTGCTTTGAAGGTGTGTGTGATATGCTTAGCTATGGCTTTAGGTTCAAATTTTCTAAGTGTGTAGAACTTATTCAACTTAGAGGAGTGTTTCATTTAAGTTGTTTAAGTGTTTTGGTTTTTATTTCATATTTTAATTTGGTTTAAGTGAAACCTACAATTAATTACTAAGTTATGAAGAGAGGGAAAGTGAAGAGAACTTCTCTTTCCTTCCCTAACCAAAGTAATTCCTAAAGTACATTCACATTTTAGTTTCATTTAGGTGAATGTTTTGATTACATCTTTTAATCAATCCTAAGTTTAGATAAACTCAAAACAAACTTATTCAAAAAGAAAGGAATTTTAAGATTAAATGAAATGAATCAAAATTCACATACCACACATTACTTCATTTCTTTTCCAACATACATAACATACATATGGATGGACCCTAAGCATATCTATACATGCAAATGAGTAACAAAACTTTATGATGCATGCTAAGTAATCCATTTAAGAAAATTTAGAAGTTGAATATGCATTTTCTTAAGTAGAAAAGGTTTTCCTTATCCAAAATTTCACATACATACATGAAAGTAAGAAAGGCATAAGTGAGTACAACACCATTGTTAACCAGAGGTGTAAGGTATAAGACCTACTTAGGGCTACTTAAAGCCTCACAACCTCAGGTTGTCCAGACTAATATACCACTTTCCTTAAACAAACATGTATATAAAAAAAATGAAATAGAAAGGAAAATGCAAAAGTTTGTTTAATGGATTCATTTTACTTGATGCAATTTATATATGCAAACATAGGCAACCTTTCTTAGGTGATAGCATAGGGATGAATAAGGTATAGAATTAAGTAAGTATTGGGTTCTTTTCAAATGAACCCTACACCTTACTAACTCCTATTCAAAATTATGCTAACATAAGGAAGAAAGAGAACCTATGCTAAGCATACTTTATAATATCACACAAGCTTATAATTAAAGTATAAGTAGCACACTTTCAGATTTTATTTGATTTATGTGAAAATAATTTGGGTTTAGTAGTGATAATAACGACTCATATTTTACTTTATCCAACACATGCACATTTGACATAAAGTAAACAATTTCATTTTAAAATTTGAAACATGAAATTATGAATGCATGAAATCACATGGACATACAACTTAACATGTTGGGAAAGATCCAAAGCAATGAAAGAAACAAACTCACTTTACTTAAATCCTAAAGACATTCTTAAGAATAAGAAAATTTAGAATAAATCAAAGTGAATTTCAAAGTAATTTTGTTTAGTTTGAAGTTTGATTTAATTTTGAAAAGGTGAGATGAGTTTATTCTAACCCATTCCCACATGTTTTGATGTTTTTTTTATTTAATTTTTTAGATAATTAGATCCATTTTATGTGTTGATTAGGTTAAGGTATGAATTAAGTGGCTTAATTAACCCTTACCATCACCTTAGAAGAATTAACTAAATAATTATGAGCCAATGAGATGACATAAAACCCATAAGAAATTTAAATTTGTAATGTACCTAATAATGAAAAGGCTAATGCAATTTGGCTCACAATTAAAGTTAATTAAAATAAGGGTTTAGCTTAAGTAATTTCAAAACCCTTTCATACATGAATTGGTTTTGATTTCTTAATTGAACTTAGTATTAAACACCTAAGCATCCTAGAGATTAATTAAGTTCACTTTTTTAGAATTTTTAAAATGATTAATGGGATAATTGAATTAACCCTTAATTAGAGGAGATTAAGGAGAGAAGAGGGGTTTAGGGAATAGCTTGGGATAAATGCCCCAAAATTATTCCATAAAACCTCATAAATGCATCGGATTAATCAAGGTTTATAAGAGTAATCAGAAATCGCATTCCAATAAAATAAATTGAGACCAAATCATAATTCAAAACTCATCAAAATTAATTTTAAAATGTTCTAGATTTAATTATCTATCCATATATTTTTATTTAAATTTTTTTTGGATTTTCTATGAAGATTTATGCAATTTTGAAGATCCATGGATTAATTAGGAATTAATTAGCATTTTAAATAACTAATCCACAGCTCACTTCGACGCATGTGGCGGTGGTATTACTTTATGAGTCGCGTCATGAGGGGTAACTTAAATGTCACCTCACAAACAGAGGTGGCGGTGCACGCGCTTATATTCTCATCGTCAATCAAAGATCGACGGAGATTCCCCATATTTTAAAGGATAATTATATTTCTAAATGTGTAAATAATCTCGCCATCCATCTAAAATGCGGATGGATGGGCGGAGATGAAGTTCTTCCCTTGATCATGAGTCCATGATCAAGGGAAGATCAAGCTGATCTACCATGGAATCACAAAAAATCACACCATCTAAAGACATAGAAAATCCAACGGTCAAAATTGATGAGGTGAAAATTTCTTTCACAAAGCTCCATACATTGAGTTTAGTGATGAAAATTCCATACCTCGTTGGAGGTGATCACCAGTGCTCAAGATCGGTGAGGTAGCTTCGTTTGGTGGAGATGAAGTCTTGTTAAAATTCCTAGGCCTTGGGATTGAGTGGATCAATGGGTGGACCAACTCCTCCTTGCTTGGGCTTTGGCTTTGATTGAATTTGATCCTTCCTTGCTATGGGAACTCCAATAGAAGTTTAGGCAAGCTCGATTTAGCTCCTAGATCAAGTGTACAAGAGCAATTGGAAGGAGATGAAGTGTGGAGGAAGTTAGCAATTCAGCTCCTCCCTATTTTGCACTGCAAAAGAAGAAGAATTTAATCCTCTCAGAAGCTTGGGAGTGCTCTCTGATTGCTCTAGGTTCTAAGCTTCACAGTGAATCAAAATTTCATTGAATTAGGGGAGTATATCTCCCCTGGCAATCGAGCTCCTTTGCCATTTTGATCCAATTGATCAAATTGAGGTTGTTTAGGTATTAATTTTGCACATGGTGGTTTGAGGCCTTGGTGGATTGCCAACTTCCCATGTGCATCAAATTGGGAGGAGTTTGAAAACTCAATTTTGAGTAGGTGGTGGTTTGGTCTAGGGACCAAATGGGGTGACCCAAACCATTGGGTTGGTGCACCACTCATCACTAAGTCCCCTTGAGATTTTATAAAAGCCTCAAGTGATTGTGAAGAGGGTATGACCAAAATACCCATGTGCAAGACCAAAATTTATTCTATGGCCTAGGGGTAGGATGGTCATTTTACTAATTTTCTATAATGGACATGTTGGGTATGTGGAGAAACTAGGTTTGGCCAAGTTTCATTGGATTTAGAATCCATTTGATAGGGTTTGGCTCATGTTGACCCATTTAGGTAAAAATGGGTCAAGTTGGGTCAAGTTGACCAATTGGTCAAATTGGGTCAAACCAAAGGTTGAGTCAAGTTCAAATGACCATTTGAAATATTTTGGTGTCTTTGGTTTGATTCAATTTGGTATATATTTGTTTTGGCTCATATGACTTCATTTAGGTCAAATGGGTCAAGTTGACCTATTTGACCCATTTGACCTATTTGAGGTAGGTCAAGGTAGGTTTAGGTTAGTTAGTCATATGGAGTGGATTGGTATCTTTGTTTCCAATCAATTTGGTTTAAGTTCAATTTTGGCTCAACATGACCCCTTTAGGTCATGTTGGGTCTAAGGTCAATTGGGCTAGGTTGGGTCTAGTTGAATTGAGGCTTTGGTCAAGTTCACAAGTGATTTGGAATGGACTTGACCCATTGGTTTCAATCAATTTGGCTTAGTTCAAGCTTTGACACATTTTGACCCTTTAGGTCAAAATGGGTCAACTTGGGTCGTGGGTCAATTGGGCTATGTTAGGCTCAAATGTTGGCTTGGTCAAGTTCAAACATAGGTCATGAGTGAACTTAGAATAATGCTTTCAATCAATTTGATCTATGGTGAAATTTGGCTATGTTAGGTTTCATTTTAGGTTAAGTGTTGACTTGGTCAACCCTTAGCTTTGACTTGGTTTGACCCAATTTGATTGATTGATCATCCCATGATGATTATTGATCATGATAAGAGGGATATATGAGTTTGGTTCAATCCAATTTGGTTAGGATCAAAAGTTGGCTCATAAGGGTACTTTAGGTCACTTTGGGTCAAGTGAGCCTAAGTGGGTCAAATGGCTTGGTCAAAGCTTGATTTGAAGTTGGTTGATCTTGTATATGGACTTATGATTGAAATATAAATCCATTTACAAGTGGTTTGAAGTCAAATGGATTTTGATCCATTTGAAAATTTCATATTCAAAGGAAGAATATGAAGGGGTCTTGAGTTTGATTTTTTGATTTGGGTTTTGATTGAATGATTGAAGTTTGGATTTATATATGAGCTCATGATTGTAGGGTTGATTGAACCATGAGAGAAAATCAAGATTTGGCTTGATTTGAAAGTGATTTGGCTAAGTTCAAGATTTTGACTTGAAAGGCTTAGATTGATTTTGAATTGATTTGAGTTTGATTTTGGAATTGGTTTTGATTGTTTGAATTTATATTTCATTTATATATGTGAATGTAAATGAGAATATAAATGAATGACGAGAAAATTTCAAGGATTTGAAGTGTTTAAATCTTAACTTGGGTTAAATCCATTAAAGGAAATTTAAAGGATTTAAAGAAATTTTTAAATTGAAATTTAATTTTTTGATTTGGATTTGACTGATTTATATTTATATTCCATTTATATATGAAAAATATAAATGAGAATATAAATAAGTTTTTAGAAAATCCCATGAGTTTGAAATGATTTGATCATGATTTTAGGTTAAATCCATCAATAGAAAATTAAGGGATTTAAAGGAATTTTAAGGATTTTAAATTTGGAATTTAATTTTTGAGTTGATTTGATTGATTTATATTTATATTTTTATTTATATGAGAATATAAATGAGAATATAAATAAGTTTTGAGAAAATCCCAAGGATTTGAATTGGTTTGATCAAGGTTTAGAGTTGATTTTGGTTAAGTCCTTTAATGAAAAATTAAAGGGACTTAAGAAAATTTTCATGAATTGATTTTAATTTGATGATTTGAATTTATATTTCATTTATAAATATGAATATAAATGAGAATATTATGAAAATCTCAAAGATTTGAATAGGTTTTGATCATGATTTTGGTTAAGTCCTTAGGGAAAGATTAAGGACTTAGGCAAAATTTGGACTTAGGAATTTTTGATGGATTTTGATCATGGGTTTCAATCATGGATTCCAATCATAGATTTCAAACATTGAATTGAATCATGGAATTGATTTGAGTTTGGAGAAAATCAAATAGAATTGACTTGGAGTTTGACTTGAAAGAAGGAAAGTGAGGAAAGGTTTAAGCTAAGGGTAAGAAAATTTCCTAACACCCCTAAGGCATAACCTATTTCTATAGCTAACTCTTCTAAGTCTTTTATGGCTAGGTTGAGTGTCCACCTAATCACTAGATGTATCTTAAGACTAAGGTACTCTTAAAGTCTACGAGGAATCCTATGTCTAAGATGGAGGGGTTGAGAGCTCATTCTAAAAATGAGGTAAACAAAAATAATAGTCTTTACCACCTTCATCAAAAAGAATATCATGAAAGGCAAGAGAAAAATGCTTAGTATGTATCTACCACATTTAATAAAAGGATAATCATTTTGCAACACTTTCATCATAGTCACCCATATTTTTATTCATTGATATATTTTCTTTTTAAGACTCTTATAATAATTAATATAAAGATTAACTGACTCACTTGGACATGCAAGAATCTCATTGGAAGAAAGAATTTATCTCAATCCTCTCCTATTAAAAATTAATATTATTTTCATACAGAGATATTTTCTAATATTAATAAATTACCTCGTCCATCTTCAAGCTTGAAAGCCTACCCCATTATATGATATATGTATGATATATATTAATTAAATACCAAATAAGTTAGATGCTTAAAAATATGTCCTCATGTGATCACTCTCTTGTCCTAAAAATTGCTAAGTTTAGAACCATTAAAAATCTAAAACTATTTCCTAAATGCAATACAATCACCACCACATTTAAGCATTATATAGAATATTCAAATAAATTAAATAAAACATTCAATATATCAATACACAAAACATAGTTGTTTCACTTAAAACTCAATGTCTCAAACTATGAAATTCTTCAAAATAAGAAAATCATGTAACTCTTTTCACTTTATCGTGTTAAATTTGTAATTAGAAGCTCATCTTCCTATTAGTTATATATATGTTGTATAGTGTTGAAATTTAGGGCAAGAAAAGCATTATTGCTTTGAGAAATACTTTCCACACAAAACAAATATGATATGCATAAATATGCTTTAAACTCACATGTAATTATACCTCCTTGCAATTCTACCTTATTGTTCATTGTAGGGAAAGTGAGATGGTTTAGTTCACATATGTTCACAATAACCTCTAGGATGTCCCTCCAAAAATGGTTCTTCAAGTGATCCAAAACTTTCAATATTTGTATAAGATATATATATTTATTAAGATTTGTCTTGTAAATTGATTTCTAGCCAAATTTAAGCTTATCAACCCAAGCAGACTTATTAGTTTAATATGAGCTTATCTAGTGAGATTATCACAAGAATTTATAGTTATTAGAAGAGTATGTACATGAATTCATGCTATATTCCAATATAAATCATTAATAAAACAAAAGTTATGAATGGAAGGATAAAATATCATTATCAATAAGAAGTCCAAGTAGCTCATTTTGAAAGATAACATCATATTTAAGGGTGAGACATTCACTTCACTTTAACTTGCATGGTCATTAAATTGAGAAACTTAAAAAATTTTCCCATTAATGAAAATAATCTGCAATAAGTAAGATTTGAAAGAGCTTTTTAATTGAAGAGCTTTGAAGAGATTGAGGTATGAAATTTATTTTCTTTTAAGTAAAGGAATTTTGAGGAAAATAGTTTATCTGCAATCTATAAAGGTATGTTTCCTACAAGATTCTTTTCTCTCAAGACAATGATAATAAGGTTATTGAAAATTTTTTAAAAAAATGGTATTCTCCTTACATTATCTTCTTTTGTACACAAAATAACATTAAGACGTTGTATCAATGTAAACTTGAACTATAAATTTTTATTTGTAAGGCTAATAAACTTTGTTGTCATAAAGCATGAAATATTTCCATTGCATTTTGAGATTTCCTTTAGAAAATTGTTCTAGCATATCAACAATACTTAATTGAAGGCACTTGGCAAATCAAATCATGTATTTTACTTAAGAAATGGTTTTAAGAAAAGTTAAGTATGATTGAAACATTGATGTTTGCATTAGTTATCGCTCAATTCCATTCAAAACATATTATAATAAAATGATATAAAAAACATCTAATTCATCCATGTGTGATAATCTTATTTAATTTTTGATTAAAGAGAAACAGTTGAGGATTAAAAATATTTCATGTAAAGTCGAGGACTTCTCTTTCAATGTACAATGATCTCATGAATAAAATTTAGCATGTCAAGGCTCCTCCAACTTTCACCATTGATGCCATCACTATGATTTATATGTTTTATATTGTATCAACTCTTTTTCTTAATAATGAAAAAATGCATAATTTATTACTTATGAAATTATTTCAATTGAGAAAGATTCTATGAATTTTGACATTCTAGAGTTTTCATGGAAGAAATTCTTGGGAAATTTACATGCAGAGCATACAATTCTTATGCATTTATATATCAGCACCTAAAGTTTGATAGTTATAAAAATATCACTTTCCCTATGCATAAAATGTTGTATTTTACTTTTAAAACTAATGATAGTGCTACTTTTGATATAATAATAAATATTTTGATGCTATTTAAGTAAATATGAAAGCTTGGGTGTTAGATTTATAAATATATAAGATCCTGTTGTATGTCATTAAATGCCCCAAAACTTTATTTCACATTTTAGTTGCTTTCAACTTATCATGTGCATAATATCTCATGTAATAGTAGGATGATAACACAACATATAGAATTGAATTGTATGCCAATAATTATAAAATTTATATGAGATTAATAAATAAGCAAAAATTTATAAGGATATGTCATTTTAAATGCCCATATTCTTCCAATATGCAATAAAATAAATTATATAAATGCCCTAATCTATTATGCTAAAGCATTTCCCAAGTTTTTATCCCACTTGTCATAGGTTTTGAGAATTAGGTTTAATGTGAACTTTCAAGGAAATTTAACATTAGTTGTTTATTTATTTTTGAAGTGTTTATCAAATATATTGAATATACAACTTCAAATTAGTTCAAGCACTATACTCGATAAGTCATCACAAAACCTAAACAATCAATTAAACATGAATTTCAATGCAAATGTTTTAATTAGAAACTTTCTAAATTATCCAAATTTTATTTTCAGCAAATATATAACAAAACATACATCTTAATGAGAAGAATATAACAAATTTAAGATTAGTAAATTTAAGTTTTATTGGCATAATTTTCATAGCCCAAAATAATATTAGTGGATCTAGATTTATTGGTCTGAGATCATTAGAATGATTAGGGCCTAAAAAGAAGAAAATGTTATAAGTAGTGGAAATGTTTATTTGATTTTAAAGTAAAAAAGAAGTACTCCTACCTTTGTTAGTTATTTTAAGTGTAAAAACACTACTTTATAATTAATTATTAATCATTAATTATTTTTTATTATTCATTTTTTATTTCATTCAAGTGTAGAATATATTTCCTAAAATTCTAGCAAATATTCTATAATGACAACATTTATATATAAAAGTGTAACATATACTATGTGTTATAAGATAAGCATAAATTATTATTTCTATTCATTTTTGTAAAATTAGATTTTACTACCATTTTAAGTAAAAAACATTACTTAATAATTAATTATTAAACATTAATTATTTTTTCTTATTCATTTTTTATTTCATTCAAGTGTAGAATATATTTCCTAAAATTCTAACAAATATTCTATAATGACAACATTTATATATAAAAGTGTAACATATATACTATAAGATAAGATAAGCATAAATTATTATTTCATTGAAATACAAGTTTGCTTCGATTTCAGATGTCAAATCATCCAAGTCTTTCAAGTAATATGACTTCGACTTTTCTGCAACATTTAACTATTTTTTTCTAATTAATCAATAAAAATTTATAAAATATATACATGAAATGATAATCTTAAAAATATAATAATGTTGCCCTAGTTCTTTCACGTATATATAAGTAATACTACATGACTCCTATAATAACTAATATAAACATTAACAAGTTTAGTTGTACACACAACCATCACATTAGAAATTTAGAAGAAAGATTCCATCTCCCATTCTGAGCTATAAATAAGTCCATCTATGTATGTAAATAAATCATAGCTTAATATAAAAAAATAACAATAATGATGAGAGTTGAGCTTCATCTACTACTAATATTTCTTAACCTTTTTGTTGGTAATCTACAGGGACGTTGTAGCATTGAGGAAAGAAAAGCCCTTCTTAGCTTTAAGCAAAGCCTATTTGACCCTCATCTACATCTCTCTACTTGGAAATCAGATGTGGATTTTTGCATGTGGAAGGGTGTTAGTTGTAGTACCATAACTGGTAATGTCATCAAGCTCAATTTTGGTTGGAGCTATTCTTATTTCAATGATCATGGATCATCCTTCTATGCCACATCTATGCCACATCTTTAGATGTTGCATCACTCTCTCACTCACTTACTTATGCCTGCATATTTACAGCATCCCTCAATCTATTAATTCCCTCAGCTAGCTTGCTCTATCTTGATCTCTCCTCTTCGTTTAAGTAATAATTCCATCTCATCTTGGAAATTTGACTAATCTTCAATGCCTTGATCTTAGTGGGAATCCTCTTGCTACTTCTACCCTCACATAGATATCCCAACTTTCCTCTTTGAAATATCTCAATATGGGGCAAACAAATTTAGCTCTTGCTACTAATTGGCTACATGATATTAGCATGCTTCCAACTCTTTTAACTTCTTATTTGCAAGACTGCAACCTGAGAACTCTTCCAACTTCACTTTCATATTATAATTTCTCATCAACCATCAACATAATTGATATTTCTAATAATCTATTCTTGAACTCCACAATTCCTTCTTGGTTATGTAACATGACTAATCTTGCTACACTCTCTATGTATAATTGCCAACTTCATGGCATGATTTCTAACAATCTTTTGGAAACTCTCAACTTAAGAACATTAGATCTAGCACATAACCAAATATATGGAAGCATACCACAATGGATTGGAAATATGAGAAATCTAACAATTCTTAGCCTAAAAAGTAATCATCTTAGCAGACCTATTCCATGTAGCCTTGGTCAAATCAATAATTTGATTGATTTGGATCTTAGTAACAACCAATTTCAAGATAGTCTTTCAGATGTTAATTTTGCAAATCTATCAAAATTAACATATCTAGATCTTTCAAATAATTACTTGAAGTTCAACATGATCAACTCAAATTGGGTTCCTAAATTTCAAATATTTAGCATTTTCTTAAGTTCTTGCTTTATCATACCTCATTTCCCACATTGTCTTCAATCTCAAAATTCTATATTTTTATTAGACCTCTCCAATAATGATATATCTGATATCATTCCAAGTTGGTTTTGGAATGTTTCGTCTCAATTTCAGTACTTAGACATGTCTTATAATGCAATTAAAGGTGAGCTTCCAATGTCATTAAATATAGGAGGGCTTATTGATCTAAGATCAAATCTATTGGAAGGGAATCTTCCACAGGTCCTGAGTTTCATGAATGTGGCATTATTTTCAAATAATAAATTTTTGAATGGGATGGAGTGGTATCTAAATGTAAATAGAAGTTTTTTTAGAAGTGCTTGACCTTTTGGGGAACCTTCTCTTCGGTAAAGTTCCTAATTCAATTTGCCAAACAGCCTCAATAATTATTCTTGACCTATCATATAATAATTTGTTTGGAGAAATTCCAAAGTGCAATGTCAACATTTCAATCTTTATGATGTTAAATGTCATCAACCTTGCAAATAATAATTTTTGGGGTTTAATTCCACATTGGATGGAAAACCTACCAACGTTACTGTCATTGCACCTAGGCCACAATAATTTTCAAGGAGAGATACCATTCCTTAGAAATTGTAGTAAACTTATCAATCTTGACATGGGACAAAATAAACTTATAGGAAATATAGCTTCTTGGATTGGGGATAGGTTATATTTTATGATAATCTTGTGCTTACGGTCAAATATGTTTTATGAATCAATTCCTTCAGAGCTCTCGAAATTGAAAGGGCTTCAAATCCTAGACCTTGCTGATAATTTTCTTTCAGGTGCATTGCCAAATTCATTTAAGTTTTTCGATTCAATGGTCAAACCTATTAAGTGGCTCATGCCTCTAATTCCCACAATAAATGTCGACTATGAAGATGTTACTTTGCTAGATTTATTAATGCTTGATATGTAAGGAGTGGATCAAGAATTTAAAGAGATACTATCTCTTGTGATGATAATGGATCTTTCTTGTAACAATATTAGTGGAGAAGTACCTACTGATTTAATGCGCCTAGTCGGGTTGATAATTTTGAATTTATCCAAAAACCAATTCAATGGACAGGTCCCAATTAATATTGGTCTTATGCAAAGCTTAGAAAGTTTGGATCTTTCAAGGAACAATTTATCATGAGAAATTTCAGAGAGCATTGTTAAACTAAGTGGATTGAATTATCTCAACTTATCTTATAATCAACTGTCAAGTAGAATCCCAGTGGGGATGCAACATGACACCTTTAATGAATCAAGTTATTTTGGAAATCCCAAACTTTATGGAAAACCACTTCATAGAACATGCGAAGGTGATGAACATAAAATTCACAATGTGGGAAGGGATTCTTATAATGATGATGATAATTTTGGTTTGTTCTTCGGTATGGGTCTTGGTTTTGTTGTTGGACTATAGAGTGTATTAGTTACTCTATTGCTTAAGAGGTCTGGGGCAATTGCCTACTTTCAATTATATTATAATATCACAAATAATATATGCATTTGTTGCTGTAAAAGTTAATCATTGGTTAATCAAATGATAGATGATAGATATTTTCTTTCAATTGATTATTTCATTTGCTATTTTGTTATTAATAGTGAAATTAGTTCTGTAACTATCTCTTGTTTAACAAAGATACTTAAAATAAAGTAAGAATAAAAGTGCATGCCTTTTACACTTATTTACTTAATTATTTATTTAAAGAATTTTATAATTGATTAAAAGTGTAAATTAGGATTGTACGTTGAGATAGTTTATGATATATGCACAAAAAGCCGATCAGACCTAAAATTTTGGAGCAGCAGACTTTTTTTGTCCATATCGGACTCATCCGGCATCAGAATCGAGCGAGCAGTATCATTGAAATTATAACAAAATTCTCCACAACTTTCATGTTGATCAAAAATTAGGATTGTGGCGAGGCGAGTTTTAATGCGCAAAACTGTACACCAAATTTTTTTGAGACTTTTTTTGCCCGACTGACTCATCCCATCCTGGAATTGAGCAAGTTTGGAATCATTGGAACTGTAACAAAATTCCCCATAACTTTTATGTTAATTAGAAATTACGATTCATACGCAACATTATTTATAATGTGCGTAAAACTGCCAACGAAATATTGAACCAACCCCTTTTTTCTTGTACTCATCCAATGTCGAGCTTAGTATCGTTGGAATCATAACAATTTTACACAATTTTATGTTGATCAAAATTACGATTGTCGGCAATTTTGTGAATGCAAGCAAAAAACAAATTTTGAGCTACCGTTTTTTTATCCATATCAAATTCATAAAGTGTTGGAATCGAGCGAGCTTAATATCGTTGGAATCATAACAAAATTCTTCACAACTTTCATGTTGATCAAAAATTATGATTATTAACGTAGCTTTTTTTACGAATGCGCAAAAAAAAATTTTTTTGAAATTTTTTTTGGCCCTTATATCAAACTCATCCAATCGAAATGAGCTTGGTATCATTGAAATTGTAACAAAATCTTCCATAACTTTTTATGCTGATAAAAAATTATGATTGTGATCCGATACGCAGCAGTTTTTGTAAAATAAATAATTACGAAATGCACAAATAACTTACTCTAAACAAACACTCTTAATGAACTGCAATTAACAAATTTTTAAGAGACATGACATATGAATAGGTACTAATATCCTATTACTCTTATTGTTTATAGATAATTATTCATATTAATTACATTCACATAAGAGAAATCAATATGCTAATAGTAGGAATACAACCATTTTCAAACAAAGATAACAAGCCAACTCAAACTAAGCTCACAACACAAACAAACTCCCTCTCTAATCTTATTAACAAAGGAAATATCATCACTAAAAATATACATCAAGGTACAACTTCTTGTAAACACTTCAAGCTGTATAAAAAAGGTAGCACCAAAAAGATATGAATTTAAAGTTGATTTCTGAAGTAAGGTAACCAAAACAGAAAAATACTTCATCAAAATGGTTAACTACAATAAGAGAGGTACAAGTATAACAAAATGTCATCCAGTATCAACATAATATAATAGTGCGAATATCTCGATGATGCTGCGACGAACGTCACAAAATACCGTCGGAATTTTGTGTGTAGATGATGTTCTTGATGTTGCTTCCTCTTCAACCCGCGAGGGTTTCGAACGTGTGGTGTGTAAGATCAGGTACTACAAGATCGTAAAAGCGAGAAACCATGGTACACTCCATACGGGGATGTCATATGGAATGATAGAGGCCAGTGCCTGAATTGTAGAGACCAGTGCCTAAATTGGCGGCTTAAGTACGCCATTGAAGTATTCAACTGCATTTGTGGTCATCATGTCATATCTGTAGCCATCATCGTGGGTTAGTTACCACTGTTGTACATCCCTTGATACAAGTCAATCGTAGGCATCATATTTGATATTCTTGATATCAGTCATATACCTTTTAAAAATATGGATATCATCAGCATTATCTGTGACATACATTTTTTTGTCATATGAAATCAACTTCTCCTACTCCAAGTTTCCTATCTACCTTTTTAAAATTCTCCCTCAAATACCTGAGGCAAAAGCGATGTGTAGCCAATGATAATATTTCCCTACAACCTCGAACCAGACCCGTGTGCCTATCAGAAATGATGCACAAATCACCTCTAATACAGATCAATGAAATTAAGTCTTGGAGTGTCCGTAGAAACCAACACCATGACTCAATACTTTATGATTTCATTACTTCGAAGGAAAATGGAAATAAATCATTGTTGGCATCAATTTCAACTACGCTAAGTAGAATCCCCCTATACTTACCTAGGAGAAAAGTCTCATCAAGGCATAAAACTGGGCGATAATATTGTCAACCAGTAATTGAAGGCTCAAATGACCAGAATAATCATTGGAATCTATCTATCGACTGAATTTGGTGACCGATCTCGGCATAAAGCATGTAGCACACATGAATCTCTCCAACAATCAGTAAGATTTTGCTCAACTGTTAAAAATAACCTTCAGTGCCTAACGTCATGCATCTCAGGCTTTCATATAGTCTTATGTTAAATTTGGACTCAATACGACCTATAATCTCTCTGGGCTTTAAATCCATTTGACACTTAACTGCATGTTGAATGAAATAATAAACAAATATGTTGTTCATGACATTGAGGACCAATGACTACATGTATGAAGTGAGTCAATACTGTCAATTCTCCATGCACCTCCTAATCTCTTAGTTAAACCTGTACGTAAGCGTCACATGCAAGGTGTAGTTTGGTTCGCATGTTGGTTGCACAATATGGTGAACTTTGAAGCGTATATCATATAATCAACATTATTTATGATAGATCAACCTTGAACAACAAACTGCAGCTACTTCTTATCATGAAAGCACATACCTTCTAGCAGTTCACCTGGAATACAATTTTCTTGTTCAAAGTTGACTCATCTAACGGCCCATCAAATGTAAGCACTTCATCACATTCTCTAATTATCTGAGCACTACGCATGTACTCATTGTTAGATAATAAGTGCTTCTCAATTTGGCTTGTTCTAGCTGAGTAGTCCTTGATAAGCTCTCTAACCCTGAAAGATGAATATGTGACCCTTAAAGAAGATTGTTCTACATCACTACCATCCTTATCATCATCATCACTACTTATTGCAGAAGGCATAGTTTCATACTCATCACTACCATCACCTTCAGGGTCACCCATAAAATCAAAATTTGTTCTAGCTAAATAAGTAGCTTCTGTTAGTACAAACCCGTATGCTTTCACTTGAGCAGTTAGTTGAGAAGCTGGTGTGATGTACTCAGTACTGATTGGAGCTTTCTATCACTTCTCGATTTTGTCCTCTCTTTCGACTACAGCCTCCTCAACTTCAACATAAATTATAAATAAGTCATGACGATATTGTGTTGACAATGATTCACAAACTTCATTATCACTAATATGAGTAGAGATGAATCTAGCACTAATAGGAAAATGGCCTATAAGATTAACACAAGACTTTGCTTGATCTAACTTCAATGACCTCGTAATTCACTTTTGTAACTCCATCAAGTTAATCCGCCATGGGATCTGGATTGGATGATTTTTCTCACCAATATAAGTCGGAATGAAATCATCACTTACATTGAGTTTGTCGCCATACTATAGAACTATGCAGACAATTTATGAACTCATTTTTAACTAACAACAACTCTAAACACCAAGAATCCTTTATCTCATCTGGTCAAAAAAAATTCAATTCAGGATATAGTACACTTTCATATTTCACTTGGAATTATTCTACGAACTCAAAAACTTTATTTTTCAAACCCCATATCAATATCTATTCAAAACTAAACTTACGTATACAATAAGAGTAATTATAACTCAAAATAATAAAAAAAATCCTAGCATAAACCCAAAATCATATGCATTCACAAAATTATTTTGCAAACTTAACAAATTTATTTTGAAAACCTCATATCACTATTTTTTTCACAACTAAACCTCATATCCTAATTATAACATCTAAATAAGTGAATCATATAAACAAATCTAATCAATTCCAATGTATTATAACTCAATCTAGCCTAACATAATATAAGAACACACAATCAAAGTATATTAATGCACTATTTCGAAGTAAGTTATGCCTACTTTTTGTCACTAAGAAGTCACAATTGATTATAGCCAAAATGATACAACCAAAATACCGATCAAATTCAAATGCAAAATAAAAAATACACACACACATCTTAAGCTTAAAGATCTCATAAAAACTCATTAAAGGTGGATTCAGGGATGATGGCCTAATATCTATACAGTAACAACCTTAACATCTCATAAGAACTCATAAAAGCTTAAAAAAATTTTCTCAACATGTTTCGTCATAAGTGTCATCTTGCATTAATGGCTCAATAAAAATGAACTTTCCGAAGAGTACCCTTTATGACCCTCTTTAATGGAATAAGGAGCCTAATTAAAATTATTTCAACAACACACCTCATTATTGCATGGAAAGCGCTATTTTGTAGAAGAAAATAGACAGATATTCAAAGTAAAACATATTTATCAAAACATGAACACTTACAAAAAGAGCAAAAATGAAACAATTACATCAACAAAGTCTATATCAAATGATCCCAATACATCCAAGCAAATATTAATATTTGACATCACTAATATTTGCACCTAAGATCGACATCATGTTAAAATTTTAATCTATTTAATGAGGTCAATTAACACTTATTTCAAGGGAAAATTGGAGACATCACCATAAAAACTTTAATCATGACCACCTCAAACCCCTATTAATCTAATGATGAAAATTAACATCTCTTTCAAGGGGGAATAAGAGTTTTGCTATCCACATTCTTATTATAAGAGTTATGGGCCTTAATCACCTTTAAGTGTGTGCTATGTATGTAAATGCCCCAAACAAAAAGAAAGATTTACATACATAGCACATAATTCTTATGCATATGTATGAAATTGGAAAACACCATGAACAACGCCAACAACAACAACAAAAACTCGGCAAGCTCAAACCAAAAAAGCCCTAGACATCACAATAACGAAGCAAAAAATTGAAAATCACAAAATACACAAAGCAAAGACATATGCATTCACAAAATACACAAATCTAGCCTAACAATACAACTAAATAAGCAACTCATACAAGATAAAGTCATACATAACGAGATTTACCACAAATTTAGCATTTAGGGAAAAAATACCTAAACCGGCGGACAAACTAGGAAATGTGTGGTCTCCAGCAGCGGCGCCCTCCTTGGTCGGCGGCAAGCTCCCCCTTGGCTGGTGGCGCACTTGGGAGGTGGAAATCCGGCGGTGGAAAGGATTTTCGGAGCAGCCGAGAGCAAAGAGGAAAAAAAGGGATCTGAATCACGAAGGGGGGCGTCGATTTTTTTGTCGAAATTAAGGACGAGCCAGTCGTTCGTTGAACGGACGAGTGACGCTAACGTAGATGCCATGTTGGCGCCAGTCGTCCTTTCAACGGACTACTAGGCCTATTTTGTTAATTTTTTTCCGTGTCTAATTTGCTAATTAAGATTATAATTATGCCTAATTTAAAAATTTAGTCATCGCTCTTCCAGTGCTCCTAGCCATCGTCACCTCTCCAAGTTGAAAGAACTTCAAATAATGAATCTTCTAAATAATATTAGTAGTTAAATGATTTTTAATGAATTTGACATACACTAAGGGACTGTTTGGGATCAATTTTATTTTTATTTTATGCTATTTTTTTAATTATATTTATTTGATTATTTTTATGTATTTTTATTTTTTATTTATTTCAAAAAATAAATAATATTATTTTAAAACCATTTAAATCAGCTTTTAGATGCTTTCTGCATTTTTAAAAGTAGTAATAATCATCAAACATATTTTATTTTAAAACAAAACAAAAATAAAACAAACTAAACATATAAAACAAAAAAATTAAAAATAAAATTAATCCCAAATAGCCCCTAATTCTTTGTGTAATTTCAGTGGGTGTTTGTGCTTTTTATATGTACCATTCTCAAATAAATTTGTATGAATCATGATTTTATATAAATCCCAAGCTTTATTAGAAAATCACTAATTAAGACTTGTGAAAGTGATAAACTATATGAGCAATTGCCTACTTTCAATTATATGATAATATAACAAATAATACTTATGCATTTATTATCGTGAAAATGAATCAATGATTTAGTCAATAAATCATAGATATTTTGTTCCAATTGAGACTTTTATATGAAATTTTGGGATTAACTATTAAAAATTAGATAAAAAACTGTTATTTGTTTAGAACTATTCCCCTTTGCCAAATCAATCTTTTATTCAATCTTTAGAACTATTCCTCTAAATTGTTCATTCTTTCGAATGCACACAACTTATTCCCTTTTACCTTACTGTTATTTTTTATTTGTTGTCTAAAATTTTATTCCATTCGTTTGTTATATATTTTAATCATAAAATAATTATAAAATGGTTGTAAAAAATACTATTTATAATATATATTGAGGTTTATAGTTTATAGTTTTGATATATCCCTCTAAAATTTATAAATTAAACACGGATCTCAATTTAAAACATACATATAATCAAATTAAATGGCCAATGGGACGAACAATACTAGAGTCAAAAGTCAAGTCCGAATGGTCAAATCGAATCTTTATATCTGAAACTTGAAACAACGAATTATCAAATGGCTTCCAAATTTGACGTTCTTATAGTCGAATCGAGCGGCTCGGCGAGACAAATCCAATAAGCCTAAGATCACTTAGATCGAAGGTCATTTGAATGGTTAAATCACCAAAAAATATCTATGATCAAATGAATCAATACGGACCGTCCGATGGAGTGTTTTGAGATTTTGACTACAATAACCAAAATGCCCTCTTAGAATCCTATAAATAGGATCTCAATCTTGTCATGAAGGGAGGAAGGAGCTAGAAGTGAACTAGCTAAAGAGAAGAGAGAGCTCTAAGACTTGAAGATCCTCCAAGCATAATCGTGCCACCACTCGACAGTCGCTGACCACCGCCATCGACCGCCAACCACCGCCGACCGCCATTATTGGCCACCATCGCTGGTCCTTGCCGTCATCAACCACCGTTGCCGATCATGACCGCCGACCACCATCGTCGGTCATCGCATAGTCAGCCATCGGACCATCACCGTATAGCCGTGGCCGGCGACCATCGATCGCCGTCTTCGCCACCCGTCGTCGGTCCGCTACCGGCTTCATCGTTCTTCATCCCGTCGGTCATCACGCCAACGTCATCGGCCGTGATCGTCGTCGTCGGTCGCGGCCGTATTCGCCCGTCATCAATTCACCTCCGATAACTATCTAGCCTTCGTGCTTCTTGATTCTGAGATTTTTATTGTCAGACTTTCTCATATATAATTCTATAATCTCGTTATCAAGAACACTTTGTACTCCGAAATAGATACATAGTGGAAGATTTTTACTGGGCTAGGCCCTGTGATTTTTTCTCCCTCTTCAGAGGTTTTTTTACGTAAAAATCTTGGAATTTTTTTATTAATTATTCAAATATTTGTGTGTGTATTGGATTTCACAACAAAGTTAAGGCGCAAATTTTTATTCTATTATAACTGATTTTCTAGCACGCAATAAGTTTTTTTTTTTCATCTATAATTTCAATTCAATATCTATTTATAATATTATATTTGTATTTTATTTAAATAATTTAAGTAATTATAAAAAATTGACAAATCTTACAAATTTGAATGAAAGTGACCTATCTAATATGAGTTTGTCGTTTTACATTTTTTGTATTTTTAATGAATAAAATAATACAACTTAAATCAAGAAAATTAGTTCTTTTTAATCCAAATTATAATTTTCAAATTACTTTTAATAAATTATATACAATCCATTACATAAAAGGCATGCCCAATAACTTTTTTCCTCAATCATAATTTTAACATTGTATTATTTTTAATTAAAAAAAATATAAATAGTCTAAAAAAGATATTGGCAAATGAATTAAAATTTTATGAAAGTCACCTTAGACTAATAGTTGAGAGCTTAGGCTTTCAACCAAGAGGTCTTGAGTTCAAAACTTGCATGCGTTATGTACATGAGTTTGCCATTAAATTGACTCAAATATCTTAAAAAAATAGAAATTAATTAATTAGTGATTAATAAAGTAATAATATTTCTTATGCTTATAATTAAATTCAACACCTTTGAATTCTAAAGATAATATTGTAATTAATCAATCAATTGCTTATTGACTAATTCAAGGCAGATGAATGAGTTATTATTTTTGAATCTTCAACTTTTTATTTCATTTTATTTCTTTCAATTAAAGTTTGCAATATGTTCCTTAAAAATAAGTTAAATTTTCAAAACTAGTTTATATTTATATATTTAATAAAGTGTAGTGTATTCTCTGTAATATAATATAACATTAAACTTTATTGTCAAATCATGGAAGTCTTGTAAGGTGAATGATATAGACTTTTCCACCCCCCATATAGCTATCTCTTTAATAAAATATTAAATATATGTATGAGCTTAAAAACATAATCGTGTGTCCATAATTCCTAACTTAAAAATAACTAATATAAACATTAATAGTTTGAGTTGTACACGCAACAATCTCATTAAAAGAAAGACTTTTTGTCCCAATCCAAGCTATAAGTAAGATCAATTTATATATGTATATGAATTATAGTTGTGAACTCCATGGTTTGATCCCTAGTAATCTTTTGGGAGCTCTCAAATTAAGAATTTTGGATTTATCATATAACCTTATAGATGGAAGCATACCACTGTGGATTGAAAATATGAGAAATCTAACAAATATTTATCTACAAAGTAATCATCTTAGCAGACTTATTCCACATAGCCTTGGTCAAATCATTAACTTCTGTTATTTGGATCTTAGTAACAACCAATTGCAAGATAGTCTTTCAGATATTAATTTTGCAAATCTATCACAATTGACGTATCTAGATTTTTCTAACAATTACTTGGATTTCAACATGATTAGCTCATATTGGGTTCCCCCATTTCAAATTTATGACCTTTTCTTAAGTTCTTGTTTTATAAGGCCTCATTTCCCAACGTGGCTTCAAACTCAAAATTCCATTTCTCATTAGATCTTTCCAAAAATGGTACTTTTGATATCATTCCAAGTTGGTTTTGGAATATTTCGTCTCAATTTTATTACTTAGACATGTCTTATAATGCAATTAAAGGTGAGCTTCCAATGTCACTGAATATAGGAGTGGGTATTGATCTAAGATCAAACCTCTTAGAAGGGAATCTTCCACAGCTCAAGAGTTTTGTGAGTTTTGTATTATTTTCTAATAATAAGTTATTGAATAGGATTGAGTGGTATTTAAATCCAAACATAAGTTTATTACAAGTACTAGACCTTTCAGAGAACTTTCTCTCTGGTAGAATTTCAGATTCAATATGTCAAATGCCTTCAATGATTAATCTTGACCTATCACATAATAATTTGTTTGGATAATTTCCTAAATGCAAGGGCAATATTTCAAGTTTTATGACATTAAATGTTATCAACCTTGCAAATAATAATTTTTGGGGTTTAATTCCACTTTGGATGGCAAACCTACCGATGTTACTATCATTACACCTAACCAACAATAATTTTCAAGGGGGGATACCATTTCTTAGAAACTGTGGCAAATTTATCACCCTTGATATGGGACAAAATAAACTTATGGGAAATATAGCTTCATGGATTGAGGATATGTTATCTTTTTTGAAGATCTTGCGCATATGATCAAATAAATTTTATGAATTAATTCCCTTTGAGCTCTCAAAATTAAAAGGTCTTCAAATCTTGGATCTTGTAGATAATTTTATTTCAGGTCCATTGCCAAAATCATTTAATTTTCTCAATTCAATGATCGTACCTATTAGAAGCCGATTTTATGATTCCTCAAGGTATATTGTCATTAATGATATCACTTTGCCAAATTCATCGATGATTGATATAAAAGAAGAGGAGCGAGAATTTAAAGAGATACTCTCTCTCTCTTGTGATAATAATGGATCTTTCTTATAACAATCTCAGTGGAGAAGTTCCTACTAAATTAATGAGCATAGCCGGATTGATAAGCTTGAATTTATCTATCAATCAATTCACTAGTCAGGTCCCAATCAATATTGGTCTTATGCAAAGCTTGGAAACTTTAGATCTCTCAAGGAATCGTTTCTCAGGACAAATTTCACAGAGCATTGTGAAACTAAGTGGATTGAACTATCTCAACTTATCCATAATCAATTCTCGTAGAATCCCGAAAACCCAAATTTCTTTTAATGAATCAAGTTACAACGGCAATCCTAAACTATGTGGAAAATCACTTTATAAGACTTGTGAAGGTGATGAACATAATAATCATAATAGAGGAAGCAGTTTTTATGATGATGATGATGATGATGATAATGATTTTGGTTTGTTCATTGATATGATTATTAGTTTTATTGTTGGATTATAGAGTGTATTGGGGACTCTATTGCTCAAGAACTCTTAGGAAATCGCTTACTTTCAATTCTATCATGCTGTCACAGATAATATTAATGTATTTATTGCTGTGAAAATGAATCAATGGCTTTATCAATAAATGACATATATTTGCTTTAAAATGATTATTTTATTTATTATTTTGTTATGAACTAATTAAAGTTAGATGAGAAACATTTTTTTTTTATGAATTATACTAAATCTACTATATGAAATGCATTTCAAAGAACATTTTTTTTTTAATTTTGAAAGACAAGCCTAACACTAAATTAATTTTTTAAATTAAAATAATAAGTTATTAACAAAAGAATTAGAAATTTCATTGAATCATTGAGTAAAGTGCAAGCATAAGAATTCAGTCGTTAATTAATGTTAAGAAGTATTTATAGTCATCATAAACAGTGCTTAAATAAGCTAATGACATTTCTTACACTTGTAATTAAATTCAAAACTTTTGATTCTAAAGGCAATATTACAATTTTTTTAGGATACTAAGATTATTAATCAAATTAATTAATAATTAATTCATTTAATATAAGAGTCTTTGAAAGACCGGCAGATGAGCTGCATATTGTCAAATCAAGTGGGATAATCCCACACAATTAAAAGTCTTTTTTCGTATAATTAGTTTATTGCATAATTAAATAATAAGAATATTTCAATTGATATATTCCTATTAATCTATATATTTAATGATATGACATTTAATTTCTTTAATTATTTATATTACAATCCATTCTATTAATATATTTTTTTTACTTATTTGTGATAGTTATTAGATGTTATAGTGATATATATGTGAAGACTTAAGTGATAAAGATGATATATTGGTAATTATAAATGACTAAATGATATATCAATGAATATAAAAGTTATAGCAATGTTTCTTTAATTATCTCAAAAAATAATAATAAACTTTATATTAGCATTGATTTTAATATTTCAATAATAAATAGTAATTTGAGAAAATTGTCATAAAATAATTATTAATTTTCTATCAAATGAATTTACTTTCAAATAAATCTGATATAATAATTTATTGATTTATTATTATGAAAATCTTGATCTCTGTGAAAATATGATAAATATTATTTATATATTTTTTGTTGTAAAAATAAATCTGATAAATGATAGATATATAGGAAATAATTTAATAATGTGCTTTGAGTTCACTTATGAAATAGTATTTGTGATCCAAATGTGTAATAAAAAAAATGTCGCAATAAGATTTCCCTCAGACTTCCTTTGTTTCTAATTACAGAAATAGATACCTAAAATATAAATATTTATTTAGTTTATAAATATAACAATTTATATATATAGAAAATTATGCATAAATGTAAAATTGGGTGATAACGTGACTGATACACAATATATATATATATATATATATATATATATATATATATATATATATATATTTATATATATATATATTTAAAAAGTGTTCAAAAGCAGTATAAATAACATAAAATTGAATGAATATAAGAATTCATTTATTTTGTAATATCTGGGATTCAATTGAAGGCATTTAATTGTCCAGTTTTGGAAAGTAAAAAAAACAAGAAAATTTCAATCTAACCACATTTACTGTTTGTTCTGTAACTGAGAAATCAGAGAGGACCTCATATTTGCTATTTCGACAATGGTTTCCAGCGCTACAAAGCAGAAAATTTTTGTTTTTTAAGCGAATTTAACTGACAGAAGAACCAAAAGGGTGGGCTTTGAAGAAGAAAAAGAAGAAAAATCTGTCTCAAATGAAAGCTGAGCAGCTCGAAGTTTTGGAGAAACCAAAGCTCCAAAGACTGATAATGACTTATTTCTCTTTTTCTGAAAATGAAAGTCAAATAGTTCTTTTAATCATGAAAAAAAAAAACTCTAAACAGAAACTTCCATTGTTGAAACTGCAGCAGTATAAGATAAGGGACAGAGAGAGAGAGAGAGAGAGAGAGAGAGGAAGAAAGATGTCTTACATTTACATCATCAACCGCAGCAGATTCAGAAGTAGTGGAAGAGTTATCTGAGAGGGAGAGAGTTCTTACGTTCTCTGCAACTGCAGTAGATTCAGAAATACCTTCTAAAAGGAAAAATATCAGCTTTTTAAAGAATCAAACACAATCAAACAGACTGAAAGAAGCAAAAATGGAGTCTAACTCATAAAATATGATGCACCAAATTCGTGTTTTCGACCCCGATGAGTTAGTTGTGAGCTGTTACGATCCTCGAAAAACAACCTTTCATCAACAAACTCCTTTGGAGAAGATTTTCTCTTCCAAACAATTCCATTTTGATAGTCTAAATTGTGGTTGGACAACTGAAGCATGACAATAATATGTTACTTCAAAAACTACGTATAAGCATCTACTCGGTTTGTTTAAATCATAATTTTCTGGGATTAGAAAGGATTAAAATGTTTGAAAGTTTAGATTCATATAGTGTTTTATCATCATAAGATATTATATAGAATATCATCAATATCAAGCCAACGACAAACAAGTTGAGCTTATTTTCTCTGTTTCCAAATCATAGATTTTTTTTACTGGATTGAGATCCTTCGACTGGTTCATTGACCATCACTGTGGTTGCAGCAGATTGTACTTTGAGGTCAAGCAGTGAGCTTTAAAGGCGTGAAGGACGGACCCATAGAGTGGCGAGCACTGGCATGTTCTAGCCATCCCTAATAAACACCAAAAATTTATGAATTGCCTTTTTGTTGTGATACATAATGCATAACAAAATGATATTATATCCTTGAAAAAAAATGTAATGAAGATTTACAATGACATATAATACCATTTGAAAAACGAAGTTCATGCTGCATTTTGAATAATCGGTGATAAGAAAGTTACGTTTTTCAACTTGATTTAATAAAGTGCGGTAGCTATCAAAAATTGTGACTGGACTTCTTTAAAATAAAAAAATTTGTAATATCCTCTACAGCTTTTTAGATAATAACTTTAACTGCATTTTCAGAAAACTGCAGTAGCCCCAAATAAGCCCTTAGCCTCCATTTAAGTTTGGCCCAACATATAATGCACGGACTCTTCTAAAAAAATATTCAGTGTCGACACGCCTCTGGCACGTGTCAGACACGGTTGATGCATGTCTGATTTAAAAAATATTAAAAATTAAAAGGAATACGTGTGTCCTAAATAATTGAATTAATATTATATAAAAATATTTTTATATATAATTTATCATATTTTAAGTTATTATAATGGATTTTAAAAATTTGTAGAATATGATTTGAGTGAGAAAGAGGAGGTTATAAGATATTAAGATATATTTATTATAAATAATTAAAATTATAAAAAATTATAATTAAATTTATAAATTTAGAATTGATAATAAATTCATTAAAATTATTCATACAATAAAATAAATTAGATATATATATATATATATATATATATATATATATATATATATATATATATATATATATATATATATATATATATATATATTATTAAGTAATTATTTAACTTTTTATTATTTTTATATATTTTTTTTAATATTTTACTTATTTATTTTATTTATGTTATTTTTAATTATTATTATAATATTATGTCTGACGCATGTCTGTGTCCCATATTTTTTATAATAAAAGTGTACAATGTTCATGCCCTGGTGTCCGTATTGGTGCAACATAGAGAACAATAATAGAGATTGTGAGATGAGATGTGACTCATTATATGCATGTTGGGTTAGAACACAAGAGAACACAAGAAAGAAACGAGTGAGAAAAAACTTCACTATACAAAGAGAGCTTTACGTACAAGTCTTGGATGGCTTGGGAATTCTTGGAAGGATACAAATAATGGCTCACTATTTATAGTCCTCATCCCCACCTAAATTCACAATATAATATTATTATGAGAAGAGAGTTTTAGAATACTCTATACCAATCCTAAATATTTATAATATTCTAGAGTGCTTTAGAGGCTAAATATTTTTGAAGTATTCAAATGGTTTTAGAGAATTTTGAATACTTAGAGAATATTACACTATCATTTAACATCTTTATGATCTTCTAGAACCTTTGAGCAATTTGAATTAGATAAAATCTTCAAAATACTTAATTAGTATATTCTCTTGGCCACATTTGTATTCATGCTCAAGGGTTTTAACCTTTACATAATTTTATTTATGCTCTCTATTATTTTGGCTATAGAAATGATATAAACTTTTAAATTAAAAATCTAAGTAATAACTACTTTATTTTAAGCTTCTTATTTATGCTTAATTATTTGCCTTAGATGTTTTTTATTATTGAGAGCTTGAGTTTTTTTTTTTTATGATATTACTTTGACACTCTTAGATTACTCTTAAATGCTTTATTGGGAGAAAATCAAACTCCAATTTTTTGTGATATTACTTATTATTATTGGGTCTTAAAGAGCACAACTCTTAAATCTTTCATTTTCAATATTTTTAATTAATTTAATAATTTAATTTCAGTGCTAAATCCTCTTTAAAATATTTAATATAAATATCAAAATAATATTCATCCTCTTTCTTGTTTAATTGATGATTTAATCATATATTCACCTGGTGCAGCCTCCACCATGAATCAAGAGTGTATAATAATGCCAATATCCAAGAAGTCTTCTCTAAGTCATCAATTGTCCGATTCAAACAAAAAACTTCACACAGAAAGAAAAAACATCATTAATGTGATTGCTTAGAAAGGTTTGAAAGCATTTAATGTTCAAAACAGAGTTTCATATCTTGGATCATGAACTTTGGGATTTCTAATTAATATATCAATGAAAATTCTCCTAGTTCAAGTACTTAAATATACTTGAAAACTTTGGGATATCAGTCGGATCTCTAAATAGCTAATAAATATGAAATGTTTATAGTTAAATCAAATGCGCGAGCGAATTTACGACGTAAGATCTCTTAATACTTTTATTTGAGCATTTAAATCTTAAAATATCATTCGAATGAATCGTTTTGTCATTCATGAATATTTTGCTATTTATTATTTATTATAAATAATATTCTTCTAGAATATAAAGAGAGGCTCTTATCTTGAAGAATCTACATTAATTCGCGCCCGATTCTAACCATCCCTTATCGCCCATTCTGCTTTTCAAATTCACCGATCACCATCTTCTTACCGCCTAGTAGTTGGATCTTCCTTCATTGGTCTGTCTCTTGTCGCCACCGCTTATTGTCCGCTGACGATTCTTTGGATCTCACAGCCATCCTATTTCAGCCTTTGTCCTCTCTCTTATTTACCACCCAGGCCGGTCCGATCCGGCCTTAATACCCTTGTTGCCAACGTCTTGTATTTCTTCTTGACCCTACATATTTCCCTGTCATTCAAAATCCTAAGAAACAGATCTGAAACTTCCTAAAATCTCTTCTAGTTATACTTCTCAACTTTAGAGTGGGATAATATTTTGTAGCAATCTATATAGTGAAATTATTTCGAAATGGGTTATATCTGATTTTTCCTTTGGTTTCTACGTAAAATTTATGATGTCTCAATTCTATAAAGCTTTCGTGTATCTTATATTGAATTCTTATACTCTATTGACTTGAATCTTCGTGCACGTAATAATAATTAATTAAAGTTAAAGTTTATATATATATATATCCCTTTCGAACCAGAACCTTAATCTGACCAACTCGGCCATCTCAACGATCTTATAACAGGAATTAATTATTTTATAATTAAATATAAATTATATTTATATTAATTTCTATCACATCAAATATTGCTTATTTGGGCTATTTTATTTTAAGTGTGACATGTAAATATGAAAGTTTCAACTATTACGTAGGTAAATTCTCCTATTTCTAATACAAGAAAAATTAGAAATATAATTGTTTAATTCTATGGATTAAAATTCAAAATAAATTTTTTGATAAATTTAAAATTTATTTTTTAGCCGTCATCATTATTGTTAATCATAATTACTGCGATTTATTATCTTTATTATCAACAACTGCTCGTCTATTTACGTTAATTATTATTAACAACTGCAGCTAGCCTATCAAATTATTTGTTCTAAATATATAATATTTGAGATATTTTCTAAAATAAAATAGCCCAAATAAGCAATATTAAATTAATGTAAATGTAGTTGATATTCAATTATAAAATAATTAACTCTTGTTATAAGTTCGTTGAGATGGCCGAGTTGGTCTAAGGCGCCAGATTAAGGTTCTGGTTCGAAAGGGCGTGGGTTCAAATCTCACTCTCAATAAATGTTACTGTTTTAGTTCTCGATATAATACATATTTCAAATTTTGATAATTTATTATAGTTTATTTATAAAAATAAAATTATTGTATTGTTATATAAGAAAATATTATTTTGAATATAAATTAAAATTAGTTTTTTGAATAAAAGAGTTGTAAAGCATTAGTTATCATATAAGATTTAAAGGAAGTAATTTTAATTTTTATTATGAAGAGATATAAGTTAAATAATAAATTAATGTGATATTTGAAAAATATTATTGTCATTTCTTTTATGGGTGTTAAATCAAGTCAAGTTAAACGAGTCAAAAATTTTAATTTGATTGATCTGAAACTAATTCATTTATTAAATTGATCAAAAATTTTAATATAAATACAACTCAATGATGTATTTATATATGCATTTTAGGATTACTTTATTCATAGAATTTATTTTTATATATTTGAATTTAATTCACACTTCTATGCTCAAATGAATTTGATATAATATTATATAGATTCGTTTATTAGAAATTAATAGAGATGAACATATATCTCTTTACTTAATCTTTATGCAAGATATAAGATGATTAATTATAAGAGTTATTTAATGTTAAATTAAATTATTATTCTATAAAAAATTGATATGAATATATCTTTATGACGGATTGGGCTTCTGCAACGAAAGCTTGCTGGAGGTGAGGTTCTTGACGGCTAGAGTTCTGTTGCCGGAGTAGCTGCCCTAGCTGCCGATTCCGGGTTTGGGGTGTCCTTGGTTGTCTCTTTGCTCCTTTGCCAGGTAAGTTTCGGATTTTCTTGTGCTGCCGCTCTCCTTTAGTTGCTTCTCCTGACCTCCAGTCGTTGGCTAGAGGTCCACCTTCTCCCCCTCCCCTCTTCGGCTAGCTATGGCTTCCTCCGCAGACCCTTCCTTCTCTCTTCATTTTCCCCTTCTAAACTCCGCAAATCCCTCGTCCTCTATTTTGGGTGCCCCTCCTAGGAGTCTTTCTCAGGAATCTAATCATTCTCCCAGACCCCATCCTTACTTCTAGAAAGACTTGCTTCTTTCAAGTAAGGACAATAATAAATCCTACGCTCTTTCTTTCATTCCCTGTGAAAGCGATGAAGTCAGTTTCTTTGAAGAGGAGCTCTAGGAGGGACAAAAGGATTGGAGTTTGTCTTTGATCGGCCATGCCTTAGGGAAAAGGCCTTACTAAGGCTCCTTACTTGCAACTATCAAGAAAAAATGGCAATTTAAAGGGGGATTGGAGCTGCTCACCCTGGAATGGGACGTTTTCCTCTTCAAAGTCTCCTGTCAAGAAGACTACGACATGGTATGGAGCAATGGTCCTTGCTTTCTCAACGGTAGGCCTTGTCTTTCAAAAGTGGACTTGGAACTTTAGACCCTCCAAGGAGAGTATTTCTGAACTACTTCTTTGGATTAAACTGTCAAATTTTTCACTCTGCTGTTGGAATGAGGCAGGGTTCTCCAAAGTTGCGAGCATGATTGGTACTCCCTTAGTTGTAGACAGTATGACTGCTTCAAAGTCACGTATCACCTTTGCCTCGAAGTTCTGAACTCTTTGACTCTGTCAATATCAACTTAAATGGCATGAAATTTAAGCAGGATATCCTCTATGACTTCAAGCTTAAAGCCTGCAACAAGTGTTCTTCCTTCTCTCATGAAGATAATTCTTGCCCTCTCAACCCTTCTAAGCTTTCCTCTTCTAGGGGCCGGAGCAGGAGCAAGCCTCCTAGACCCCAGATAAACAACCCTCCTCATGTTCCTCAACCGACTTCCCTAGGTGAGGAGCCCTCTTGATCTCTTGACAACCCCATAAGCTTTAACAAAACCTTCCCATAAATGACTTTAATGCTACTGCTCAATCCCACCTCTAGAAAGACCAAGGAGGAAACAACTCATTCTTCCTCCCCTACCTCACAAGCCTTTATCTCCTCTTCCTCCTATAACATTATATGCTTGCATCTCCAAAGCCACCAAGTCATAAGGATGTTGATCTTTTCAATGTGCATTATTTGGAAAAAAAACCACCAAAGTTTTTAGTAATTTGGTTTGGTTTGAACTTGTAATTTGGATTTTGGTTTTAATTATTGGCTTTGGTTTTGATTTTTTTTGGATGATGTTAAATAAAATTTTGGATGGGCAAAATAAACCAATGTTATGTAATCTTGATTATTAATTTATGTATAATAGTTTTATCTATACATTTATTTTATTTATTTTTTATCTTTGGTAGTCTTTTTTTGGAGCCATTATCCTTTTAAAATATTTTGGTCTCTAATATGTAATATGGTTCTCCAGAAGTTGATATTAAGGTAGGTAAATTAGTTTAAATATTTATTTTATGTAATTAATTGTTTTTTATTATTTATGTTATTTTGTTTATTCTTTGTTATATATAATAAAATTATGCAAATAATTTTTAAATGTAGCAAGGTTATCAAACCAAACCAAAATACCAAATTATTATTGGTTTGTTTGGTTTTTTCATTTTATTTGTCTTTGGTTGATATTTTTTAGGAATCATCTCTTTAAAATTTATCATCAATCCATCCAAATCAACCAAATGCACCCTTACTTGCGCTTACTACCTCGAAGTTTCTTTGAACTTGGAAAAGGCAAGCATCACTCTAAAAAGCAAAAAACAATTTTGTCCTCAAAGTTGCAACAAAAAAAAGATAGGCAAATTGTCTTTCACATCTTGATCCTCCTCATGCGATTATCATAGCAAAATTTAATGTGTGTGACATTCTGAAGCCTCCCTTGATTATCATGGAACCTCCTTGCTTCAAACATAAATTTCCTTCATATTATAGCTTGATTATGGCTCTACCTATTAATCATTATCCTTTGGGAAAAATAAAACTCTATACCTACTAAATTATTAGAGTTTCATCTTTGCTTTTGGATGTTTGTTGGTGGTAGAAATTGTTCAAAGGTATGGCCTTAACAAACTTTATTTTGTTGGATGACGTATATAAGGGGCCTCAAAACCTCTGATGTTCTTGCTGGACGGGGTTTTGGATCTCTCATGGTTTGCTTGCTTTGCAATACCTCTCAGGAGTCCCATGACCACTTATTTTTTGAATGTCCTATCTCATGTGTCGATAAGAATGTCACATGGAGCCTCTTCCTTTTACAACCTACAGAGGTCCTCATTTACCTCCCATATCAGGATCATAAGGTCTGAGAAGACTCCATTTTCTTATTACTTTGTTTGTGTTTATTATCAGAATACTAGGTTTTTTTTTAAGAGCCTCCTCTCTACTCATCGAAATCAAAAGTGCTATCACTTGTTGCGTTCAAATTAAATAGATGGCATATCAAGGACTAGTGAAGATTAAAGATTTCATTGCCAAGTGGAGATGCTTTTGCACGGAGCTTCTTCCTAATATGGCTCATTGATTTACGTGTTGTTTTCCTTTCTCTTACCTGACCCTCTCTGTAGTTGCTGTTTTGTCGAACAATGATGTAGAATTTTGGCTGCAGTTCACAGCCCCGTTGAGTTTGATGCTTGAGCCTCACCACTCCTGGATGGCCAGCTCCGGTGTGGGTGTTGATGGCTATATGATTGAGCATTCCCTTCTCTATTTCTCATTTGGTGAGTTGGCAACGTTTGTGCTCTATGCATCATGTTTTTGTCACTTCATCCTTATATGAGTTTTTGTTTTTCTGAGTCAGATTAGGCGAACCCCTACATTTTCTATACGTGTATTTACCTTTATATTTTTCTTTCTCTTTTTGGTAATCTTCAGTCCCTAAGTGGGATTAGCATTGTAATTCTTTTATTTTCCTTCTCTTTGGAATAAAGCTTAGTCCTTAATTTTTCAATAAAAATATATCTTTATGTCTAAATATTAAAAAAAATCATATATCTCTTGATTTTATATGGTGACAAGAAGGTAAGCTGCATGGTTAATATAAATACCCTCACCCTAATTCCCCCGTGACCTTGTGTCGGCAATAGCACTCTTCCGTCGACTAGTCCAACGCCAACAACACCGCTTCTAATTCTCCGGTTTTGGCGTTGCCTCTTCCTCCCAGGTTGTCATTTTCATCCCGATACGCTCTATCCACTTTCCTTATCATAAATTTTTCATATTTTACCTTGTAGTGCAGTTTAATGAGATACGGTCAACATTAATTAAATTGTTACTGAAAATTTTTTCCGAAAATTTTGAATTTTGACAATTTATTTTGACGAGGTGTTTAAATCTTATAGTAGGTTAAATTCCTTTTTTGGCCATTTTTGGGATTTGGAAAGATTTGCCAAACCTCAGGGGAACAGGAATTTTTTTTTTGGACGAATGAAAGATGAAGTTATTACTGTGTCGATTGTCATGGGTTGTATTGTTCGTTAATTGTAGTTATTTAAGGTAGAGTGGTTCTCCCATAACTTGAGTATTACACTGTTTGCCCACTTATTGATTGTTAGTGGTTTATTGTTGGACTTTTTCACCATCCATTACTCATCTGTGAGCATTCGTCTCATCTTCATCTTCATCATCATTGTGTTTTTCTTCTTCCTCTTCCTGTTTTTTGTTATTCTTCACTTACTGGTGCCCTCTTTTACAGCTTCTTACATTCCTCTGTTCTCATCTCCATTAAGGTAAAACAATTGAGAAGCGAATGTAATCATTTTAGTAATATATAGTCACCAATGATAATTAGTCTACTAAGAGATTAATCATTTCAGGAATATAAATATCAGTAATATAATACATGTCAACAATTCACATAATACTCGATTTCTATTGTGCATTGGTGCAATGGATATTGGTTTAGGATGGATAAAATATCTCCAAGAAAATTCCATGAAAATGGGGTACATTGTGTGATGCACATATGGTAGAGCTCAAGTTCCACTGAAGGACATTGGTACAATTAATTCTCAAACAAACTAGGTTAGAAACTGATTATGCAGCAAGATCCATCTTCTTTGGTTTCACATTCCCTGATTTATATGTGGATCTTAAGATGGAATCCATTGGTTTGCAAACTTATGTTGGAACTATGTTTGTTTGTATATTATGGCACAAAACATGTTTTAAGCGAGAATTATTATTATTTTTTAAAAATATACTTTGGACAACTTTTTAAGAAGCTTCCACACAATATTGTTATGTAGAAAATCATATATAGAGCTCATTGCCAAAATGGTTATCACTTTCATTACTACTGCAGCAAATTTAAGGTCAAATCCTATGTGTGAACGTGTGATAGTTAAGTTTCTAAATTTGTGCATTGTTCCCAAAGTCTAAACACCATCTTAATAATCCAAAATTTAATCTTGGGAAGCTATAAGAAATGGAGATTTTTTACATTTGACAATTGAACATCAAAAAGATGAAAGCTAGAATGTGAAGTTCAATAAACATTAGTTAAAGCCTAGGTTAGGAGAGATGAAATCAAGTACCTCAAATTGAAAGGTACTATGTTTGAATAATGAATCCTCAATTTATGTAAAATAATTTGGTTGTGATCACGGTAGATCTATAATTATTGATTGCAATTGACCAACAATAGTGGAAGGGATTTAGGAGAGAAGGTGGTTATTTGGGGTTGACAAATTGAGTCCATTGGTTTGATCGAGCCAATAAGTGTTGGTTTTTTGTTTGAATTTTTGGTTCTTATCATTATTCTTATCCTAGGTGTTCAACTCATCAATTGGTCAATTCTCATTTTTTAGAATTAGCTTCCTAATCTAGGAAAAGTAGTTTAGTTTTTAAATTTTGAAATTTCTTTCATTGTTTTTCTGTAAGTAGTTAGGATTTGAATTATATCTTAGTATTATTATTAGTCATTTTTATGCAATAAAATTCAAATTTTAGTTAAAAAAATTCTTGGATTGTAACATTTTACTCATTATCTCTTCTCTTTCCTCACCTAGTGGTTTCCAGAGATGGCAATAATTTTTCCTCTATACCTTCTCAGTTTTAGCTTTTGGGTAGTCACAAGGAAGGAAGGCACCAAGCAACCATATTTCTTTGGAAGCCTTTATTGGTAGCAATTTGCCCAAAATAATAACTTTCTGTTTGACAACAAACTATTGCAATTGAAAAGAAATTTCTGCAATAGCAAGGTGCAATTCAGTGGAATCTTTATTGGCTTGTAAAGTAATCTCTTATATCACTGCATATAAGACTCTTGGATCATTTAACGTAGCTACTATAGAACTGATTCATTGAGTTTTGTATCATTTTCTCATATCAGACCAACAAATTCTGCCATTGTGGGAAAAGATGGTGAAGACAGAAACTAACCTAGCTACCAACACAGATAAATTTTGAACACATGTCAAGGATGGCTTTTTTTCCATTCAAGTTGAGCCATCAACAATGAAAATAAGTTTTGAAGAGCTTGCAAGCATGTTTAAGGCCTTGGAATGGATGATTCTGTTGACTAAATATTTCTCTTTGTCCATTCATGTTCTTTTGGCTAGCTTATTTTGTGGCCTACTCGTAGTTTTTTTTGGCTAGATCATCCTTATTTGAGTTTAATCATACTATTTTGATTAGACTGGTCTATTTTTCTTTTATGTCCCATTTTGTGTAAGTATTTGCCTATGTTTATCAACCAATTAATTTCTTAGAAGGTTATATCTATTAAAGTTCATATATTGAGTAGGCCTCATTGCTTATATATCTTTGATCTTCATTTTTTAGCTTTTTTTTATGAATATTTTGATCTCATTTGATTTTTTAAGTGCTAAACTTGGCAGCACTAGAACTTTCAGTTAGATGTTTGATATATTTAATCATCTACATTTCATCTTGATAAACATTTATATACTTGTAGTTGAATCATTAAATAATGTAAATTGTGCACTTCAATTATATAATTTTTTTTGTCCTAGAAACAATTTTCTTATATGATTTTCTGAATAAAAATAACTTTTTAATACAACAATTTGAAATAACAATTTTTTTACTATATAATTTTATAGCGTTTCTTGATTGCTCCAAATGGAACCCTAAATTCAGTCAATTGGAGGTGATGGAGGATAGCAATCCTTGTAATCCGTTGGAAGAAAAGCGATAAAGATGATACGGATGGGAATTGAGAGAACGAGAAGAAACAGGACTATTTCTTGACTCTTTAGGCGACTATCTCATACAATTGGGTCCCTCACCTCCACCCTTAGCGGTATGATATGGGTCTTACTTCTCTGAGAACATTATTTGCTCTAATTTCATGATTTTCTTTTTTTGGAGTGGAAAAAGGAAAATAAATAAACCTCAATCAGTTTGATGGTATGACCATTTTTCATATTAAGATCAAAAGTTTGAATGTGAGCTCTATTATTTCAAAGCAACTTTGAGAGTAACATGTATAAATGCAAGTTTGAGACCTGCTAGGGGATGTTTAAGCTTTGTGTTTGAAGTTCTCATTTCATTTGTCAATCTCAAGAGAGTTGCTTTGAGTTTGAAGTTTTCATTTTATGATTTATGGATATTTTGATGTAGTTGAATATTATTATCTTTCACATTATATTTCTAAATCGATGTCTATTAAGTTGCCTGCTAGAACTTATTGAATTCAAGCTAATATTTAGGATCTTTGGTTCAATTTTTATCTAAGATAGAGGTTTTGTATTTAACATTTATTTATTCACACAATAATGTTATCTATCAATTGTAGTATATTTTGATTGATGTTATCTTCCTTGAACATTGTGATATTATAATAATAAATTTTAAAAGATATTTATCAGCGATTTATATCTTGATGTTAGATTCTTGTAGATTTGGACACAAAATAGAAATACACGATTTATATGAAAACAAGCTAAATTGGAAGAAAGCTAAATAACGGTCTTGTGATTAAGGGAAGAAATTAAAAAAAAAATTATAATCAATTAACAAAAAAACATCGAGTTAAAGCTAGAATTAATTCTATTCTTCTTAGAGCTGGTGGAAATATTGGGAAAGTCAAGAGGTTGTGGATTTCTGGGTTGGAGCTTCCATGCGGATAAGCATCAACAGTTGAACAGAACTAACTGGTGATTTTGTTGGAATCTGTAACTAAGCGAGGAAGGAAATATTTGGAGTGGTGGCTCATAGCGAACAATTGGATAGTTGTATTTAACTTGAGATGCTGAAGGTGGGTTCGTTGGATGGAGGACATATGCATTGACTTTTTTATACTCTCTCAAGTTGGGAATGTATGATAAGGTTGTCAAATTGAGATTGATCACCTTTAGTAAGGATATCAATAGTTTAAGTTTTATTGGGTATAATTCATTTCATTGATTGTTTATTAATTTTCTTTTGATAAAGTGTTTGATTTCAATATAGTTAGTCCGATCATGGTGGATTTGGTTCTTAGCAATGCTAATAGTAGTGTAATAATCACACATTATTATACTTTGTAATGGGAAATTTTAATTTTTTTGAGAAAGGGCCATATACAGTAAATTCCATGAGCCTTGATTCTGAATTTTATTTTAGCATTGCTTTGAGCTACTACACATTATTTTTTTTGTTTCTATATGTTACTAGATTTTTTTTTATGTAAGTGGCAATAATTAGATATGGTTGATCTATTATTGATCTAGTCAGAAGCATTAATACTTTTTTAATAGATAATTCTTTTCTATGTTACTTATGCTGATCTTTGAAGGACTTTTGAAAAGGCTTGAAATAGGTGTAGTTAAATAGGGTTAGATTGATATTATGATTAGATGTTATTATTTTCTCTCTAATTGTGAGTTTTATGGAAGAAGGATTCATTTGAATAAGGTTGTATTAGGTCACTCTACCTTTCTTAACATATGTGAATCAAACATATACTCTTCTTGGTCATGACAATCAATTTTATGTGACTAAATCATCTAAAACAACTGTTAATCTTATAATTTGCTTCAACCTTTTCACAAAATATTCATTTATATTTTATCTTTAAAAGTAGAAACTTATCAGTATCCTCATCTACGACAATTTACTTAATTTTATGCTTATCTTTTACTACCCAACATTGCATCATAAATCATTAGAGTTTTATTCTTATAAAATTTTCTTTTAAAGTCTAGCGATCTTTTATCACACAACACGATGCATTCCTCCACTTCAACCATCCAACTTGAATTCTATTATATTTCCATCTATTTTACCATCATTTTGAACAATAGACTCAGATATCTAAAACTCTTTTTAATGACTTGATCACCCAATATTACAACACCACTACTAAAATTTCTACAACTAAAATTACACTCCATATATTCGTTTTGATCTACTCAAACAAAACCTTTCAACTCTAAGGTTGACAATTCAAGTTTCTCTTGGACTCTCTAGTCTTATCAACAAGAAGAATGTAGCAAAAGATATACCAAGGTTCATCCTCCTAAATGTCTAGTAAGAACATCTAAAACTAAAGCAAAAGATATGGGATTAGAATCCTTGATGTAATCCAACTAGATGTAAAAAAAAAATGATCTTAGTTTATTGAATTAAATAAGAATTTGACTTTAAAATATGGAAAAAAGGATTCAGCCACCACTTAGTGGGATAGAGGTTTTGTTGTTGTTGTTGTAAGGATGCATTTATGGTGGCATAATATTTTTTAGAGTTGAAATAATAATATTTATATATTTGTTGGTGAGAAAATGAGCCAATAAATATGCATTTTATGACTTTGGGTCTAGCTTACTTCTTTGATGAGGAGGAATGTGCACAAGTTTCAAAACACTATAAAAGGGATGTTGGAGATAAATTTATATTTGGGATATGGTGTGGAAGAGTTTGACAAGGAGTTTTGAAATCAAGATTTTTTAATGGCATAAAATTAATGGGATATATAATAAGTCCATCCTCCCCTAATAATATTTTGAATATTTTAGTAATAATAAGTGATGAGCAACCTCTAGAAGATGTCTATTTTTTCTTTCTTATATCATATTTTGTTGAGTAGTATGGATGCGTTTGGTGAGCAGTTCCTTATTGGAGGAGATATTTTTCAAAACATGATGAAATATTTTTTTTCCCATTGTCTATCTTAAGGAGTTGAACTAGGGTTTGAATTTGGCTTTGTGGAATGAAGATTTTAAAATGAAATTTGAGTGTAATCTAAGAGTGTCAAAATAATATCATAAAAAATCACTCAAGCTCTCAATAATTAAAAGTCTAAGACAAATAATTAAACATAAATAGTGAGCTTAAAACAAAGTAGTTATTACTTAGATTTTTTATTTAAAATTTAAGTTTATATCATTTCCATCATTTAGTCTTCATTATCATCTTCAATTTTAATTATCTTATTCTTTCTTATTCAATAAATTCAATAAAAATATTATTTAAAATAATGACTATATTGTAATTTTATAATTTCTATTATGTAAATTTTAAACTAACTTTTTCTATTAATTTTGTTTTATTCCCCATCAATCAAGCCAACATTGAGATTTTTCTCTTGTTATTATGACATTGAAAATTCCTTATCAACCTCCATAAATCATCCATCATTGAAGAGCATATTTATAATAAGGGATCTTCATCATACTCCAAAACTTTAATGAAAATGGTGAAGTGGTGGTGTAGGTCTCATTACATGCACCTCAAGGTGTACTTTAAACAACTATGGTGCTAGCCTTTTTCTCTCACTATTAGGTGTAAGCTTCAAGGCGCATGCTTTGCATTTGGCTTATCCTATAGCAGGTCTTAGGGTGTGTCAAATTCTACAATTTTAAACAATTGATCAGAGATGGATAAATCTCTTTAATAGTATGTGAAAAAATGAGAGTTGAACTCTAAATATTTTGTCATATTCACTAAATATATACAAATTTTATAAGAGAAGTAAGCCACTTAAAATAGGAAGAAAGCTAAAGCCACAATTGACCACATGATTGTGGAGTTGGAGCTACAAATTTGGTAGGTTAACAGCAGAAAGTGGGATATAGCTGGTAAGCTTGAATTCTATAGTTAAGCGGAAGGCAATAGTAGGAGCATCATGTACAAATTATCAAAAGGTTAATTCAACCCCTTTGAGTGTGACATGATAGATGTGGCCAAGAGAATCTATCATATCATGCTGAAGAAGGTTTTGAAAAATTTTATACAAATTCAAATTCATTCAAAGATTCTAGAAGACCATAAAAGACTTTGGATGATAGTGTAATATTCTATAAGTCTTCAAAATTTTCTAAAATCTTGAATACTACAAAAATAATTAGTCTCTGAGCACTTTAGAATACTATAAATATTTATGATTGGTATAGAGTATTCTAAAACTGCTACTCATAAAATATTATATTGTGAATTTAATATGTTCTTTGGTGGTGGATGAGGATTATAAATAGTGAGCCACTTATTTGTATCCATGTAAGAATTCCCAAGCCATCTAAGTCTTGTAAAGCTCTCTTTGTCTAGTGAAGGTTTTTCTCACTTAAGAGTTGTGCTCTTTAGGACCAAATAATAATAAGTAATATCACAAAAAATTGGAGTTTGATTTTCTCCCAATAAAGCATTTGAGTGTAATCTAAGAGTGTCAAAATAATATCATAAAAAATCACTCAAGCTCTCAATAATTAAAAAAGTCTAAGACAAATAATTAAACATAAATAGTGAGCTTAAAACAAAGTAGTTATTACTTAGGTTTTTAATAAATTTATTTCCATCATTTAGTCTTCATTATCATCTTCAATTTTAATTATCTTATTCTTTCTTATTCAATAAATTCAATAAAAATATTATTTAAAATAATGACTATATTGTAATTTTATAATTTCTATTATGTAAATTTTAAACTAACTTTTCTATTAATTTTGTTTTATTCCCCATCAATCAAGCCAACATTGAGATTTTTCTTTTGTTATTATGACATTGAAAATTCCTTATCAACCTCCATAAATCATCCATCATTGAAGAGCATATTTATAATAATAAATCTTCATCATCCTCCAAAACTTTAATGAAAATGGTAAAGTGGTGGCGTAGGTCTCATTACATGACCTCAAGGTGTACTTTAAACAATTATGGTGCTTTTAAACAATTGGTCAGAGATGGATAAATCTCTTTAATAGTATGTTGTAAAATTTGAGAGTTGAACTCTAAATATTTTGTCATATTCACTAAAATATACAAATTTTATAAGAGAAGTAAGCCACTTAAAATAGGAAGAAAGCTAAAGCCACAATTGACCACATGATTGTGGAGTTTGGAGCTACAAATCGTAGGTTAACAAAGTGTGGCAATATAATGGTAAGCTTGAATTCTATAGCTAAGCTGAAGGCAATAGTAGGAGCATCATGTCACACCCACATCCAAATTATCAAAAGGTTAATTCAACTTTGAGTGTGACATGATAGATGTAGCCAGAGAATCTATCATCATGTTGAAGAAGGTTTTGAAAATTTTATAAAAATTCAAATTGTTCAAAAGATTCTAGAAGACCATAAAAGACTTTGGATGATAGTGTAATATTCTATAAGTCTTCAAAATTTTCTAAAATATTGAATACTACAAAAATAATTAGTCTTTGGAGCACTTTAGAATACTATAAATATTTATGATTGGTATAGAGTATTCTAAAACTATACTCATAATAATATTATATTGTGACTTTAATATGTTCTTTGGTGGCGGATGAGGATTATAAATAGTGAGCCACTTATTTGTATCTATCTAAGAATTCCCAAGCTATCAAGTCTTGTAAAGCTCTCTTTGTCTAGTGAAGGTTTTTCTCACTTTTTTTTTTCTTGTGTTCTCGTGTTCTAAACCAACGTTGCCTGAAGATAGGCTTGCTAAGGCTGCATAGACAGCTTGCCCAAAGTTAAGTCCCTTAGAAACAGTTGGCAAGGACAACTAATAGTTTGATTGTTGTATTTAGCATGACATGCGTGGGTCTATTGGATTGAGGATTGTAGGTGGATGGAGCTTTGGCACCAGTTGGTTGTTGTAGGTATTGAGTTTCCATATTATCATTCGTAGATATAGTGGCAATATAGTATTATTCCTAATGTGTTTTTTTCTAGATGATGAGTATGCTCTTTAAATGGGATTGTGTTTTTTGTTCTATTTTGGCAATTTTTTACTTGCTTTAATATACTAGTGCATATAATAAGTCACAGCTCATCGCACAATCTCTATTAAGTCACATCTCATCGCACAATCTCTATTGTCATCTCATGTATATTGTTCTTTTTTATTATTAAAAATTTTATTAAAAATTTGGGACGACACGTGATATAATATTATAATAATAATTTAAAATAATATATATAAATTAAATAAGTAAAATATTAAAAATAATAAAAAAATATAAGTCATTTAATCATAAAATTTAAATTAATTATTTAAGTAATATATATGTCCAATTTATTTTTTTGTTTGTTAATAATTTTAATGAATAAATTTTATTATCAATTCTAAATTTATAAATTTAATTATAATTTTAATTATTTATAATAAATGTATCTTATAACTTCTTTTTCACTCAAATCGCATTAACCAAATTCTTGAAACCCATTATGACAATTTAAAATATGATAAATTATATATAAAATATTTTATATAATATTAATTCAATTTTTTTAGGACACGCGTGTTCCTTTTAATTTTAATAATTTTAAATCGGACGCATCAATACATCTGGAGGCATGTGAATATTTTTTTTAAAAGTGTCATGTATATGTTGCCAAACTTAAATGGAGATTGTTGCAGTTTTCTAAAATGCGTGAAGTTGTAAAAGTTATTGTCTAAAAGCGTGGTGGATATTACAAATTTTTTATTTTAAAGAAGTCAAACCATAGTTTTGATACACTTTGCCAAATTAGGTTGGAAGTATTCTGACAGATTATTCAAAATGTAGCCTGAACGTAATTTTTCAAATGGTATTATATATCATTGTAAATCTTTATTACGTTTTTTTTTCAAGGATATAATATCATTTTGTTATGCATTATGTATCACAACAAAAAGGCAATTCATAATTTTTTGGTGTTTATTAGGGATGGCTAGAACTTGCCAGTGCTCGCCACTCTATGGGTCTATCACGCCTTTCAAGCACACTGCTTGACCTCAAAGTACAATCTGCTGCAACCACAGTGATGGTCAATGAACCAGTCGAAGAATCTCAATCCAGTAAATACATCTATGATATGGAAACAGAGAAAATAAGCTCAAATTGTTTGTCGTTGGCTTGATATTGATGACATTCTATATAATATCTTATGATGATAAAACACTATATGAATCTAAACTTTCAAACATTTTAATCCTTTCTAATCCCAGAAAATTATGATTTAAACAAACCGAGTAGATGCTTATACGTAGTTTTGAAGTAACATATTATTGTCATGCTTCAGTTGTCCAACCACAATTTAGACTATCAAAATGGAGTTGTTTGGAAGAGAAAAAATCTTCTCCAAAGGAGTTTGTTGATGAAAGGTTGTTTTCGAGGATCGTAACAGCTCACTAACTCATCGGGGTCGAAAACACGAATTTGGTACATCATATTTTATGATTATACTCCATTTTGCTTCTTTCAGTCTATTTGATTGTGTTTGATTCTTTAAAAGCTGATATTTCTCCTTTTAGAAGGTATTTCTGAATCTACTGCAGTTGCAGAGAACGTAAGAACTCTCCCTCTCAGATAACTCTTCCACTACTTCTGAATCTGCTGCGGTTGATGATGTAAATGTAAGACCTCTTTCTTCCTCTCTCTCTCTCTCTCTCTCTCTCTCTCTCTCTCTTTTCTTATACTGCTACAGTTTCAACAATTGAAGTTTCTGTTTAGAGTTTTATTTTATTCCCATGATTAAAAGAACTATTTGACATTCATTTTCAGAAAAAGAGAAATAAGTCATTATCAGTCTTTGGAGCTTTGGTTTCTCCAAAACTTCGAGCTGCTCAGCTTTCATTTGAGACAGGTTTTTCTTCTTTTCCTTTTCAAATCCCACCCTTTTGGTTCTTCTCTCAGTTAAATTCGCTTTAAAAACAAAAATTTTCTGTTTTGTAGCGCTGGAAACCATTGTCGAAATAGCAAATATGAGGTCCTCTCTGATTTCTTCTTTTTCTCAGTTGCAGAACAAACAGTAAATGTGGTTAGATTGAAATTTTCTTCTTTTTTTACTTTCCAAAACTGGACAATTAAATGCCTTCAATTGAATCCCAGATATTACAGTGTTCAATTTTATGTTATTTATACTGCTTTTGAACACTTTTTAAATATTTTTTGAAATGCATTGCATATAGTAGATTTAGTATAATTCATCCAAAAAAAAATGTTTCTCATCTAACTTTTATTAGTTCATAACAGTATAATAAATAAAATAATCAATTTAAAGCAAATATGTCATTTACTGATTAAGCCATCTATTCATTTT